>ML809208.1:148689-181447 GCA_009831015.1 Picea engelmannii
TAGCAATATAACTGGCTCATCATTCATAACCTTGAAGTAAAGGTTAGAATCATCTTTACTCTTGGTAAATCCTAATCTTGTCAAGAAATTATCAATTATGCCATACCAGGCTCTAGGATCTTGCTTCATCCCGTACAAAGCTTTCTTCAACCTGCAGGCATGAGTCTTTCTATCTTAAACTTCAAACTCTAGTGGTTGATCTATATACACTTCTTCTTCAATAACACCATTTAAGAAGGTTGTTTTCACATCCATATGGTGTAACTTCCACTTCATTTTGTTTGCAAGAGATATGATGGTTTTGATAGAAGAGTATTTGGCTATAGGAGAAAATGTCTCTTCATAATCAATACCTTCATTTTGAGAAAACCCACGAGCCACAAATCTTGCTTTATGTTTTTCAATACTTTCGTCTATTGCATGTTTTATCTTATATATCCACTTGGAAGATACCACATATTTTTTCTACTGTCTAGGAACTACTTCCCATGCATAAGTAATTATAATGGGCTGGTATTATTCTGTCATGGAATCCACCCATTCTTTCTTCTTAATGGCTTATTCAAATCAAGTAGGTTCCTTTTCTATGAGATCACACATCAAGGCCATATAGTTGGAGAATGGCTTAGGTTTCTTGCTTTGTCTCATTGTTCCTTCTATGACATCATACTTCTCTACATATTAAATAATTTCTCTCGCCTAAGATGGATTTCTCTTGTGAGAGATCGTCATATGGGTAGGTTCTCTAGATTCTATCATATCGTGATCTTTTGGAATCTCATCATTAGGGGTAATTGTAACCTCCTTCATGGGTTCTACAACTCTAGGAGCTACAGGTTCTTCTTCATATACTTCTTCAAGATGGAATTTCCTTGATCTCTTGAGTGTTACATCTTCATCAAAGGTTACATCTTTGTTGATCTCAATATGATGGTAATATGGAATGTAAATTCTGAAGGCCTTAGAAACCTCACAATATCCAACAAATATTCCCTTCTTTCCTGAAGGATCCAACTTAATTCTCTTTTCTTTTAGAATGTGTACAAATACTGGACAACCAAATATTTTGAGATGGCTTACTTCCGACTTCTTTCCGGTAAACATTTCTTTGGGGGTTTTGAATCCAAGTGCACTATGGTATAATTTTTTTGGACATAAACTATTGTTCTTGTTGCTTTGGACCATAAGTGCATTGGAAGATCTTGATCGTGAATCATAGTCTTTAATGCTTCCATAATTGTTCTATTTTTCCTTTCTGCTACACCATTTTGTTTAGGATTATAGGGAGTGGTGAGATCCCTCTTAATCTTGACATCTCTACAAAAGATTCCAAATTCATTTGAGGTGTACTATCCTCCATTATCTGACCTGAGAATCTTGATTTCTCTTTTGGAGAGGTTTTCTACCAAGGATTTGAATTCCTTGAAATTTCTGAGTACTTCATCTTTTGATTTCAATAAATAAATCCAAGTCTTATGAGAGTAATCATCAATAAATTATACATAGTATACATACCTACTTAGAGAGGTTGATGGCATTGGACAACATACATATTAGTGGATGAGTTCCAAGATTCTTTATGCTTTATTGTCACTCTTTGGGAAAGGATTTTTTTATGTTCTTTCCTTGTGCACATCCCTTGCATACACCTTCATGATCAACCTTAAATTCTAGTAAACATGTAACTACCTTGCTTACATATGGTAAGGATTTGTAGTTGATGTGATCTAGTCTTCTATGCCAAAGTTCGCAAGGAATTTCAGTAGAGTGAGTTAAGGCTACATCTGAGTGACCTTTTAACTTGTACAAACCTCCTTCTTCTGTTCCAATAACCATGTTAAAAGCTAGTAGGGATTTTTCTTTTCAAGTTGTTAATATTAATGTTGTTATTAGGTTATTTCCAATTTTCTCAATGTATTAAAAAAAAAACAACATAAAGAGGACCACTGAAAGAAATCCAATCATACGTTACACAATATTTTATCCCGGGAAACCCTCATGGGTGAGAAATCCCAGCAAAAACTTACTCAATAATAGATTTCCAATACAATGCTAAGACTAAGACCAAAACTCCAAGAATAAACTAGGACTGAGCATGTGCCTCTCTTCTCCTTCCTCCTACAACTGCAAATTCCTTCAAAATATGTGCACTAGATGAGTGAGTGACTGAAATAACACGTGAAGCACCATCCTCACTTATAAATACTCATTGAGGAGGCGCTAGGGTTATGTCTCTTCACTTAGTAGGGTCAAATTCTTCCAAGAGTGGTTAAAACCACTTTATAAAACCTAAGGGTTGTCTTTACAAATTCCACTATATAAATATGGTTTGACCAATCCACAAAAGGGGATTTGGTCTTATACAAGTATTGACATGATCAATCCACAAAAGGAGATTTAGTCTATAAGATAATAACTCAAATATAATTAGAATATTCTTCGAAGTTACAATATTTCAACACTCCCCCTCAATGAGAAGGGTATTCTACTGACATAACCCAATATAACATCATCATGAGAGAGAGAGGGCAACATCTGGAACACTAACTTGCACATCTACAAATCATCATAATTTTTTCTCTTCATCAATATCATCATCATTCATAGCATGGAGCTGGAGTAGCACCATCATCATCATCATCATTAGCATGAAGATGAAACATCAACATCAATTAGCATAAAGCTAGAACAACAATATCACCAATTTGAGGTTGGTACACCATCATCAATAGCATGAGGCTGATATAACATCATCAAGACATGAGTTTTAAACAACAACATCATTAGCATGAGGTTGAGACAACAACATCCTCAACATGAGGTTGAGACAACAACATCATCAACACGATGATGAGACAACAACATCATCAACATATGGAAACAAAATGAGGCAGGTGCAACAACAACATTTTTTGGTACTCTGACAAACCATCCTTACCGGACCTTTGGGGTTTTCCCAGGAATCATAATATTCCCTAGTATATAAATCCTAACAAACTACCACGTTGTACTCTAATAGACCATCCTTACTGGACCTTCAGGATTTTCCTGGGAATCATAAGATTCCCTAGTATATAAAATCCTAACGGAGATACCACTACTGACCAAAAATGGCATATACATGCACAGGTACTTTGATAGACCATCCTTACTGGACCTTCAAGATCTTCCTAGGGATGATCAATCACCTAGGATATAAAATCCTAACGGAGCTACCCGTTGTTGGTCAGAATATTATAGTATCATTAGCATCACTCCCCCTTTTGAGGGAGGTCCTTTTAGACAACACCAAGCTTGTCTTAAAAGTACTCAAGCTTCACACGAGCTAGAGGCTTGGTCAACACATCTGCAACCTGCTCATCTATGCCAACATATTGGAGCTTTACAACTCCCCTTTGCACCATATAAAAAATGTAGTGATACCGGATCTTTATGTGCTTAGACTTATCATGGAACATCGGGTTCTCCGTCATTTTTTTGCAACTATGGTTATCACATAGAATCACGATGGCTTCCATATCTAGATTGAATAGACTTGTCAACAACTTCCGAAGCCATATGGATTCACAAATGCCAGAACATGCTGCAATATATTTCGCTTCTTCCGTGCTGAGAGAAATACTGGATTGCTTCCTGCTTTTCCATGAAGTCATGGCCGACCCCAAACTGAAACAACATCAAGAAGTGCTCTTTCTATCAGAAACACTTTCATCCCAATATGAATCAGTATAACCATATAGTCTGAAGTCATGATCTCCAGTATAATAGAGACCATAATCCAACGTACCCTTAAGGTAACTCATCACATGTTTTGCAGCTACAAGGTGAACATATATGGTCTCTACCAGATACTAACTCAAGGTGTTCACAACAAAGCATATATTTGGCCTGGTATTCCTCAGATACATCAACGAACCAATAATATGTCTTTATAGAGTAGCATCAACCAACTCTGACGAAGTATCAAGCAGGAGCTTCAAATTTGTTTCCAAGGGTGTGTTCATGGATTTGCATTCCAACATGTCAAATCTCTTTAGTATTTCAACTGCAAAATTTCCTTGTTTAAGGAAGATCTTCTCTGGACTTTTCCAAACTTCAAGACCTAAGAAATAATGCATCGGGCCTAGGTATTTCATCTCAAACTCTGCGACGAGCTTCTTCTTACAATTTGTGATGTGCGTTTCTTCTCTTGTTAAGAATAAGTCATCCACATATAGTAGCAATATAACTGGCTCATCATTCATAACCTTGAAGTAAAGGTTAGAATCAACTTTACTCTTGGTAAATCCCAAGCTTGTCAAGAAACTATCAATTCTGCCATACCAATCTCTAGGAGCTTGCTTCAGCCTGTACAAATATTTCTATATTCAACTTAAAACTCTTGTGGTTGTTCTATATACACTTCTTCTTCAATAACACCATTTAAGAAGTTTGTTTTCGCATCCATCTGGTTCAACTTCCACTTCATTTTGTTTGCAAGAGCTATGAATCATGTTTGTTCTATATATACTTCTTCTGATTACTGGAGCAATTGTCTTATCATATTCTTCTCCCTCTTGTTGGGAGAATACTATGAACACAAATCAGGGTTTGTACATCTCTATATCGTTATCTGCACCATGCTTGTTCTGTTAGATCAATCATGGAAGCCATCATTGACTTCCCTTCTAGTCTCAAGGAAAAATCCATATCCTAGTCCTTTTAACTGGATTCCTCCTTTATCATTGAAACAAGTGAATATTCTCAGTATGTTTCATGTCTCTTAGAGGTCTTTGAAGCTATGATATAGTCTTCTCAACTCATGGAATCTCTCTTCCAGTCCCAGAAGATGTCTCTTTTTCCCATCTGACCCTTTCTGAGATCAGGCTTACTTTGAGTCTACAAAAACTTCATAGTTTCTGCAGGATATACTTGGTGTTTGAATACCAAGTCTTGATATGAAAAGCTAATTCATAATTCAAATGAATTATGCTTCCTATCAAGGTGGCTTCATTATCCATTGACCAAATCTACTGTGATTTTTATTATAATATTCTGTCATCATTGGATCCTTCTGCTCCTTACAATCAATATCCATATGAAATACTATGTATCTCAAAAGTAGCTTCTTATTCATATTCTTTGGTACATGGATGTATATGGTCATGTATACAACTTGGATAGTCTGCTCCATGTCTCATCTAATATGTTGCTTCTTGTAGCCATCACTATAGCTCCCTCAGGGTTATCACCTGTAACCTGCCCAGAACAAGAACAACAAGGGAGAAACAACAACAAGAATAATACTCTTTATAATAATAATAAAACAATACCAAGAACAATTGTCACAATAGCTCCTTTAGAGATATCACTTGCGACCTGCCCGAAACGAGGGTAAAAAGTAAGAAATACAATAATAAGGAATGAGAGAAACATTATTCTAATGTTGTGATCAATCATTCCTCCATGGTAACTTGGAATCAAAAAAATAAGTTTCTCCTAGAGGAGATGTTAGTTATATATAGTAAATGATTACAGTAAGCATTTATCTCAAGAGTTCTCACATGCTACCAAGTATTCAATAATAAAAAAAATTCAAAGATTGTTATCACAACTATAGTGTTTAGCAATTATCAAACTTGATATGTGTAAATTTGAATCTTATCAATTTAATCAATCAAACCTGGAACATCGAATCTTGTCCTTAAGAATGAGTGTGTTTCTTTTCTTTTGAGTCTCCTTCACTCAATATGACAAGTATTTTCTTCAACCTGTCCTCTGTACTAAGACAATATGTTATCTTCACAAAAATCCAAGTTAGGGAATAAACTCTATAATCTCAACTTTAATCAATCTAACACTTTGAATTTAATTTTAACCTATGGTTAGTATGATAACTTCAACAGATAAAAATGCATCCTGGATACTCATAAGATAACAATAATTCCATAACAAGTAGAGGCATATCAAAGTAATCAAACCTGGGGTGCATAGTTCCTCTGAATGTGTTGGATATGAGATCCTTCTGGATCTATGATTGTTGCTTAGACAAAATATCCTTTCTCCTGCAAGTACCCTTTAAAATAATGATACAGTTTAAACATATATAAGTACATACCTCTGACAGTATCAACAGATAGGGGCACCATCCGACAACAATGGCAAGAAATAACGAACCTTTAAAACTTCAAAGGTGTTGCAACTTGTAATATAAAGGTAGTTGGAGATTTGCTAGGGTAAGGCACACTAGGACAATAAATATCATTCCCAACACTTCACAAAAACTTTCACTGCAACTGGTGTTGGCACTGTAACTGGTGTTGGTACTACAACTAGCATGAAGGAACTGTCACTACAATTGCAACTGATACTACAACTGCAATTGATATTGAAACTACAATTGCAACTGGTACTGCAACTGCAACTTAAGGTTTTATGAGGAAACCCTAATTTCTCAAACTTAAAATTTTGGAATTCAGATCTAGGGACTAGATACTCCCTCCTAGGGCGCGTTCCTAGGTGTGGTTACTTTCTCCAATATCCTCCTCAAACAAGAAAAATGTCACACTTAGGGTTTATGTAGAAACCCTAATATTGTAGCAGTTGCAATATTGAAATTGAATCTTGGAGAGGGTGCGTTGAAGCTAGTTACTTCTTATAAACTATGAGTTGGTCTCTTTCACGCCTGCTCTGATCCCATGTTGAATTTTTACTTATACAACTAGCAGTTACGGTTCTTATTTATTATTATAATCATTTATCACATTAGATGCATAAATAAGATCACTGAAAGAGAGGCTATCACAGAAACAATAGAGACACAAATATTATCCTGGGAAACCCTCATGGTGGAGAAAACCCAACAAAAACTTCCTCAATAAAGATAGACCAAAGACCGAACAAAAGATCCTCCTCTACTCCTTCACTAGGAAGAGTAACACACTACTTAACCAAAAAATACCAAGAGATATACCAAAACCCTCCTTGGCATCACCCCCAGTTGCATCAGTTTCTTCTCCAAGACTTGTGCGCTACATATTTGGATGTTGTGTGTGTTTAAATGAGGCATTGTCCTCTATTATAAATAGTGGTATGAACATCCTATAATTAGTTCTGGGCCGACCTGTCACTTTACCCTCTTAATTTACATTTTAACTGCCAAGGCACAAAAGGGTCAACTTTTACAATGGCACAATAGGGCCTAATTAATAAACATAATATAATGATATTATTCAAATTTCCTTCTTAGGTAGAATATTCTTCGAAGTTACAATATTTCAACAATTTTGTGTGCCAAAATCTCAGGAATTGAAAAAACTGATATTAAAATAAATGCATAATGTGCCCTATGTTGAACACCTAGGCTACCAAAAGACAGTTGTTAATGTCAAGAGTCAATATTATTGGCCAGGTATGAAGAAGGATGCAACTGATTTTATTGTTAGATGTTTGGAATGCCAAAAGGTCAAGGCTAAGAACAGACACCCAACTGGTCTACTACAACCATTACCCATTCCTAAGTGGAAATGGGAAGTTTTCACTACGAATTTCATCACTAAGCTACCCCAAACTATGAAGCAACATGATTCTATCATGGTAGTGGTCGATAAACTTACTAAATCTTCCCACTTTATTATAGTAAATATCACACACAAGGAAACTAATATTGTTGACATTTATATGACAGAAATTACTAGGCTATGTGGTGTACCTAAGATAATTATGTCTGACAGAGATCCCAAGTTCAAATCCAGTTTTTGGAATGGATTATTTAAAATATTTGGGAAAAAACTTAATTTTAGCATAGCATACTATTCGGAGTCGGATGGGAAAATGGAAAGGGTAAAAATCAAGTGATAGAAGATATGATAAGAATGCATGTGATGGAAAATTCGACGCAATGGGAAAAATATTTACAATTGGTTGATTTTGCGTATAACAATGGGTATCAATTACGCATCTCTGAAGATGAGCCCCTTTGAGGCACTTTATGGGAGAAGGTGCAACACACCAATGAGCCGAGACAACCCAAAAGATAGAGTAATGGTTGTGCCATATTTACTTAAGGAAATGGAAGAGCGAGTGGTGAAAATAAATAGAATTTAAAGGTTTCCCAAGACAAGCATAAAAGTTATGTAGATAAATGCAGAACTCACAGAGAATTTAAAGTGGGTGACCACGTGTTTTTGAAACTGAAAGCTAGGAAGAGTTCACTTAAGTTGGGAAATTATTCAAAGATGGAAACACATTATTGTGGGTTATTTGAAATCCTGAAGAGGATTGGTCATGTTGCATACATGCTTGCACTGCCTACATCTATATGCATTCATAATGTGTTTCATGTATATTTACTTAAAAAGTATGTGCTTGATGCTAATCATGTAATTGATTGGAGTGTGATTCAGGTGGAGCAAGAAGACAACTTTTGAGTTCAATTGGTGTGCATATTTGACCAAAAATTCAATTTGCTCAAGAATCGAGCAATAAGACTAGTGAAGGTCTAGTGGACTTGTTATGGTCCCGAGGATGAAAATCGGGAACATGAAGATTCTATGCGTGCAGAGTACCTGTATATTTTTGAAGACTTCTGAATTTTTCTTTATACATAATGCACTGAGGATAGTGCATAAATAAGGGGGAGGGGAATGTAATACCCCTAGGTTGAACCCCAATTGTAATGTAAATGTAAATGTACATATAGGTTGGTGAGTCATGAGCGCACAAGTTTTGGGTACAATTTAGCATATGTGAACCAAGGGAAGAGTGCGTGCATGTTTCATAGCTTTATGCGCACTTGGGTAAGTGCACGAGGATCACTTCAAAGTGCACATCGGATTGTGTTTGTAGCCAGGATATTTTTGGGCTAGAGAGCCTTTGTATATATGTATATTGAGGCTAGAGTGCCTATGTGGTTATTGTTGATATTATGGTAGCTGTGGGAGGTATTTACCTCCACGTGTAAACCTGACGAGAATAGAATATTCCAGGAAGCAAGAAGAAACCCTAATTAGTTGGCTAATAACCCTAGAAGACAAGTCGGCTCAAGAGGATAATTTGTATTAGGTTATTAGCCTCCAAGATAAGAAGTTGGCTAAAGGAAATATTATATACTAAGTAAATAGGCACCCAGAATGAGAAGTCGGCCTAGGCAGTCTGCCAGTTTTAGTATAAATATAGGAGGCCAGTCTTCATTCTGGCAGACATTCTTAGAACTGTAGAAGCAGGACTTGTGCGCACTGTAGTTGGCCAGTTTGTGTGCAGGTTTGGAGGAGATCTGCCGTTGTAGTTGCTGCAACTAGCAGATTTTGGTTTTGGCCTGGACTCTCTCTTGGTTATGGTTTGGAATCTTTGATAAGCTCTTGTTACTCATGTTTGGTGTGCTATCCTTGGAGAGAGGTGTGCTATCTTGTTTAGGCTATCTATCCTAGGGTTTGCTTCTGGAATGATTCTCTGTCAAGGTTAAGGTGCTCAGGGGTGGATTTAGCCTATGGTTGGGTGACAATAGTGATATTGTCTATGGTTAAACAAGCACATCCATTATATTCTAACAAGTTATGGGCCCACACCTCCTTCATTCAGTCTAACCACTGGAAGGGAGCATAGCCATAAGGATACTAAGCTCATTGAAGAACTGTCGCTAGGGTTACTAGCAGGTGCAGCTGCAGAAACCCTAATCCTCTCGTTGAGGCACCTTAAGTGAAGGGATTGACCTAATTTATGGATAGACTAGTGCGTCCTATCCTAGTGCATCTCCTGGTACTCTGAGCAATCTAAGACATCAAGGTTGAGTTTTTGGTCAAATATAGGGTTGACCAAGTCAAGGCAACCATGAATTACTCTATGAAGTCATAAAACAAGTTAGATGGGGCTTCTAACTTCAGAGCATGGAAGACAAGGATTGATATCATCCTTTCCAAGAATAAAGTGTTGGATATTGTGAAAGGAAAGATTGGTGAACCATAATTTGAAGAAGGAAAAGAAAAGGAACCGCAGAACGTTGTAGTTATGGAGAAGTTAAAAGACAATGACATCAATGGCATGAGTATCATAGTGGATTCTATAAAAGACCACCTGATACCCTACATCTCCCATCTTGATTCATCTAATAAGATGTATGATGCCCTAACAAACCTCTTCTTAGTCAAAAACATTGGACATGTAATGAGTCTGAAGAATGAGCTCCATGACATGAAGATGAATGATGATGATAGCATAACATCATACTTTGGGAGAATATCTTAGTTGAGATATAACCTACAATCCATTGAAGAGATCATTTCAGAGAAGGAACTGGTAAATATAGTGCTCAATGGTCTTCCCAAGACACGGGATGCATTTGCCGCAAGCATGAACACAAGGAAGGAGTATCTTACATTTGAAGAAATTTGGACTTGTTGTGCACAATAAGAATCAAGGATTAGTGCAAAAGAGAAACCTCAAAATAAATATGATGATCAAGCCTTCATAGTAAGATTCAAGAATCTTAGGAACAAAAGGAAGTTTGGTTCAAGGAAGAAGTCAAATCAAGAAAAGATATGTCATAAATACAATGATTCAACTGTCGAAAGTATGGTCACTACAAGAATCATTGTCCTGAGCTAAAGAAAAGGAAGGAGACACACGAAGCATCAATTTTCGAAGAAAGGAAACCCTCAAGGAAGACCAAGCGGGATAAAACAGACTTATTCTTCTAAGACAAGGTAACAATATTCTTCATAGTTCTTGTACATACCATGTTTACATAGTTTCTGTACATATCTTGCATATCTATTTCTTAAAAGATAATAGTTCAAAGATAAACTATACCTATGGAAGAACAACAAGATAAGGATTGCCATCACAATGACTACAAGTCAAGCAATACACATGAAAGGATGAAGTACGTCAACAACTCCTAGTAAAAATTCATGTGGAAGTTATTGCATAAGTAACAACTGCAAGATAAGTTGAAATCAGAATCAATCTTGAAGAAACCTAGAAGAAGTAAAGATAGAAAGAAGTCAACAATCAAGAGGAAATTGGAAAAATATTTGTGACACTTTTCAGAAGGCAATGAGGATGTAGATGAAAGCGTGGACTCTCCTAGATGGAGAGAGCCGATTATATATTTCCAAAAGAAGAGCATGAATTCTCGCATGAAGCAAGGATTAGGAGGGAGCTAATCCTAAATTATATGATCCACTGAAGATGATGAAGTATCTATCGATGGAAGCAACCATGAAAAATCAACACGTGTTCAGTGTGACCTTAGAAGAAGTCTTCTTTGAAAATAATCCTTAAAGTATCCCTGGTTGTCTATCCACATATGTGATCCTATGATGAAAGGAAGAAGTTGGAATCTTCAGGGCATGGAATCTATAGAAAAATCCATGGACCTAAGAGCTAAAGAAAAAAAGAGGAATAACATGAAGATTCCAAGAGAGAAGGAAAAGCCAGAACAACTAGTCATTGCATCGAGAATCACAAGACTACCAGCTTGATATGAACTCACTAAAAGAAATCAATTAGAGGAACTGAAAGTTGTGATGAAGAACAATGTATGGAAGACTTATGAATGAAAGCATTGGGAGATCAAGAACTAGAGGTTCTCCCAAATGGATGGAGAAGACTATGATGATTGTTTGTTGCAGTAAACTAGACATACCTCTACATGAGCCATTATATCGTCTGCAATATCCATGGGTTGGAGTTTACATCATATGAATGCAAAGACTATTCTCGAGAATAATTGAACAAAGAGGGTATGAAGAGAAACCTCAAGGCTTTGAGGTATACCAGAAAGAGACTCTTGTATGCAGATGGAAGAAGGTTTTGTATGGATTCAAACAACTTGGTGCAGAGCCTCCAATTCACAGCATAAGCATGGTGAAAAACCTTCTATAACAAAGATACTGAATCATAATGGTTACTCAAAACTCAAGGATGATGGATTTCCAATCCATGACAAAGCTCTCATGATGACAGAATAAGTACCACTTGGATATGTTCCAAGTTTGACCCTTGCCATGATGTTATGAGCTAGCATGAAATAAAAGAGACGAATTCAACTATGATGATCAGAGCTATATGAAGCCTTCAGAAAACCAGTGTTCCAAAAAGACCGAAGTACATTGAGATCAAGCATTACATTCTTCATGATGAAGTCCAGAAAGGAGAAGTGATTCTCCAATATATATCTTCACAGATGAGCAGATAAGCAGACATTCTGGTAAAGCCTCTGTCCAAGATGAAAGAGTTTGTGTACTCAAGCTGGAGCTCGTGGAGACAACTTCCTTATTGAAAAAGGAAGAGATGACTCCCAGGTTGGGAGGAAGCACTGATGTGTTATCGATTTATGGAAAGTCATTTTTTCAGTTCAAAAAATGGTCCAGGATAAGAAGTTCCTTTCCAATTCGGAAAGTGGTTTGAGATTTCTGATGGACAGGCATTTTCCAGTTCGGAAAATGGTCCAAATCAAACGGTCATTTTTGTAATGAAAATGGTTTGATGGATTGTTGATGTACCGTAGACAACGATTCCACTTGTGGTTAACATAGGGAATGGTCTAGGATAGTCTCTCTTCTTGATGGTCACTCTCAGTAGTGGTCAAGAATATTGGTCTACCTCGTCGGACAATCATTCTTTCGAAGCTCACAGTTGTGAGCAGTTTTGAAGAATGGTTTGTTTTGGAGGTTGGTGCAGTACAGTCATTTCCTTAGGAAATGGTCTAGACAGTCATTCCCTAGGGAATATTCATTCTCTCCAGGTTGCACTTTGTTTAGTGCTGGAGGAATGGCCCAGATAAGCAAATGGTCCAGGTTCAACAATCAGGGACAGGCATTCCCTAGGGTAGATTCATTCTCTTCAGGTTGCACTTTGTTTAGTGTCGGAGGAATGGTCCAGGCTAAGAAATCAATACAATTATTCATCCTTTCTTGAGAAGAATAGTCCAGATAACTCATCGTTGATGTTTTACTTTCTTAGGGCAGATGCTCTTCTAGATCTCACAGATGTGAGTGGAAGAATGGCCCAGATGATTCAGTTTATATCATAACAATGTTTTCTGTGCAGGTTGATGATATGATTGTTATGGAGACTGTATGTCTCTGGACAGTAGATGTATACTAGTGTAGTGGATGTGTTCCACTGATTGTGACTATATGTCACTGATCAAGTATCTATGTGCTACTTGGTGTGGCAGTGTACCACTGGATTGTAGTTGTCTACTACTATGGATAGACACAGTTGTGTTCTATTGAATGACATTGTTCTGATCACCTTGAAGACTGTCAGTAGTGTTGGAAATGATTATTATCTAGATGGATGATCAATGGACAGAGATTTCCCAGACGAAAAATGGTTCAGAACATTTATTCTTCTAGGACATATGTCCGGATTAGAAGAATGGCTCTTGTGTCAGTCTGTGGAGTGAG
Organism: Picea engelmannii; assembly: GCA_009831015.1. Lineage (NCBI taxonomy): Eukaryota > Viridiplantae > Streptophyta > Pinopsida > Pinales > Pinaceae > Picea > Picea engelmannii. The sequence goes on from ML809208.1 coordinate 162,081, forward strand.
TGACTTATCCAACATCATGTATGATTAATCAGATGGAGTATGGTTCTGAGAGATGATGTAGTTGATGACATTGATAGTGATAATGGTTCTCAATACCATTACCTTCAAATACCTCCCTAGCTAGGAGGGAGTGTTGATATTATGGTAGCTGCGGGAGGTATTTACCTCCACGTGTAAACCTGACGATAATAGAATATTTCGGGAAGCAATAAGAAACCCTAATTAGTTGGTTAATAACCCTAGAAGACAAGTCGACTCAAGAGGATAATTTTTATTAGGTTATTAGCCTCCAAGAGAAGAATTCGGCTAAAGGAAATATTATATACTAAGTAAATAGGCACCCTGAATGAGAAGTTGGCTCAGGCAGTCTGCCAGTTTTAGTATAAATATAGGAGGCCAGTCTTCATTCTAGCAGGCATTCTCAGAACTAAAGAAGCAACACTTGTGCACACTGCAGTTGGCCAGTTTGTGCACAAGTTTGGAGGAGAGTTGTAGTTGCAGTTGTTGTAGCTAACAAATTTTGGTTTTGGCCTAGACTCTCTCCTGGTTATGGTTTGGACTCTCTGATCATCTCTTGTTACTCCTGTTTGGTGTGCTATCCTTGGAGAGAGGTGCATTATCTTGTTTAGGCTATCTAGCCTAGGGTTTGCTTCTGGAATGATTTTCTGTCAAGGTTAATGTGCTCGGGGGTGGCTTCGGCCTATGGTTGGGTGACTATAGTGATATTGTCTACGGTTAGATGAGAACATCCATTATATTCTAACATTTATTAGGCTAGAAAACCTGGATTACAACAAAGACCAGTGCGCCTATTTTTGTAAAAAGTAATTGCACATAGATATTAATAAAAACATATCACTACGCACAAACCAATCAGACAAAAATAGATGTGGGGCTTAAACTCCACTAGAATGGGAAAAAGGTGTGAATCTTAGAGGAATATTTTAATAATATTTCCAAAAGTATATTTATGGAATATGTATTTATCCTAAGTTCGTAAGGAATGGGAACGAGTCACCAAGTTGAGCTAAGTTATCTCTTAAGGTGACAAGTGTCCATTTATAATCATGCAAATATATTGTTGGGCCTTAGTGTATCTTGAGGGGGGACACTCATTCCCTTCATCATCCAGACCAACTTTCCTCTGTGAGGCATCTGTATCTTGTTGTAACTTGCTGCCATCACATAACCATGTGCTTTGGAAGGCCTGTGGGATATTGAAGAAGCATGTTTTCAAGCCTGTGTTGGATGAAGAAGTGGGTTGCTAGGTCTGTGTTGTCGAAGAAGTGGGTTGTCAGGCTCATGAGCATTCTCTCCATGCGAGAGAACTGTTGGGAATTGTTTTCCCAAGGTGCCTAGTTGTAGCTATATGGCTCTAAGAATTCTTGTTCGGCCTGTTGTTGAAGCCCTAGAAGGGAAGTGGGGTAGCCAAGGGACTATTGAGCAGAGAAGGGGCACACTTCCTGGGGTGGGACAAGCATGTGGGGAATGATTGACTGTAGTCTGTTTGCTAGGGTTTGCACCTTTGTTTGAGTGTTTTGTCTGCTAATAGATCTTAGCTTGGCTTAGGAATCCTTTTCCTTGGTGGATTTTAAGCCCCTGCTTAGGGGTGACCTATTGCTGAGAGTTTATAGAGACAAAGTCTATTGCTAGGAGAAACGTCAGAGGTTTACATGCATTTGGTGGATTACAACAAAAGATAAGTGTCTTCTTATGTGCATTATTCTCTAAGTAATTATATTGGGTTGTGCATGTATTGTTAGTTTTGCATAATTGTTGCAGATGTAGAGCATGGTAGTTATTAAGAGTTTCATGTTAGATAATTTCGTGGTAACGGTTATGGGATTCTGAGGCAAGGCTTGAATCATCACACGTGCAAAGTGGTATCAGTTCGCACACGCAAATGGGACAGAACCCATGTGCGACATAGGAATGGTTTCACACGTAGTTATATTATGAGTTCTTTCTGTTGTTATAGTCGCTATCTTGTTATGTAACTTCAACAATAATCATATGGGTTCTATTGCAAAGCTATAAATTTCATGCATGCTAAAGGACAGTTGACGCGATTGACATAAAGATCATTGAGTGTGAAGAATTTCTAAGACATAATGGTTGCATGTGGTACGATATTGGTTTGTGCGCACTAGGAAAACATAGTTGCGCATAAAACAAGGCTAGTTGTGCGCACTGTTGGTTTCAATGAGTTACTTCTGCAAAAGAAAGAATTGATATCAAAGATTTATTTAGTGAGTTGCGGTAGTGGTGAATTTACATTGTGGTAATGGGATTCAACTAAGAGTCTGGATATGTTACAAAGTGGTATCAGAGCTCAAAATTTGATGTGACATGGCTCAGAGCAGAGCTAGGGACGTTACATAGATACTTATCCCTCTTTAGTTCACTTCAAACATGATGAGTGGTTGGCTACCTGGATTACATCAATGTCTCCTCTTCCTATCATGTACCCTAATTACATTAATGTATCCTCTTCCTCATAACCTTATTGCAGTGAAAATCCTTCCTCCACGAGAGATCCATGTTACCACACATGTTCCTCCTTTGATCAGGTGTTTCCATGTGTCTTGTCCCCTTCTCAAGGAATCTTCCCTTTCTTCCTTCGATCCTTATTTAGCATGGCATGACCATCCTCCTTCATAGGGTAGGTCTAGGATTCTCCCTATCCATCTAGTTTCTCTCTCTCTAGGTTGTTTGTTTTATTTGTCTTTCTTCTTCACACATGGCCTGAGTTACTTGGGGAAACCCCTTGTTAATCCCTAAATAGTGGCACATTTCCCCTTAATTGGGAAATATTACATTAGTAATGTTATTTTATTTTATGTCGGCTTGGGCCCATTAGTTGTAATTGTACCTCCTAGTCTCCTATATATACCAAGGAGACATTTTCATTTGGAATCATCTTGTACTTGAACATTTATGTGGTGTATAAGGAGGTTGCCCCCTCAAAGAGGCTTATTTTCTGAAATTCTCTCTTTGTCAAGGCTTTGAGTACTTATTCTGAGGTTTTTATATGCTATATTGATATTTGGTTCTTAACATATGGTATCAGAGCTCAAGGTCTTGGGGTTTCACTACTACATCCGAGACACCTTGGAATTTTCACTATAATTTGTTTTCTATGATGTTTCAGAATGAACCCCTTGGAGGATATTTAGTAGATGGATCAAGGTACGTTGGGTTAAAATTTCATCTCTTGAGGCCTTATACTTTTAGCGATACAACCTGTGTAAGATAGGGTTATGGAATCATCCTGAATTGAGTCATTGCGTGATTTTCGCTATAATTTTTTTTTTTTGTAACATTTCAGACCCTGAAATTCGGAGGTTATTCACATAAATTATTAAGGTATTTGTGATAAAACTTTCATCTTCTAGGTCATCTTACATTTGTAGATACACCCTGTGGAAGATAGGGTATCTGACTAGTCTTAAGTAGGTGTTCTGGGAAAAAAAATCATAACTTATTACTAGAGTATCAAAATTGAGTGAGAAATTGCATTGGATAGTGGACAGTCCGTAGTATTTTTGGTACAATTTTCAAAATTTTATATCAATCATTTTTTGCGGGGCACACTATACAAGTGAGATCTCCTGGGAAGGCCAAAAATCAACAAGTTGTGGGGACGTTACCGTAAATTCCACTTGGCACATCTAATTTTGATCATACCTATGGCATTGCAGAGAAGAAATATAAGATAACTACAAAAAATAAATTTTCATACCCAGAAGGGACGAAACTTTGGAGATACAACAGAAGAAAGATTGTCTAGTAGAACCACCTCAAAATCAAGGTTTAAAAGTGATACTTGGCCAACATGCCACCAAAAAAGGGAACTTCTACACCAAATAAGCCTCTAGACAGTCCTACTTGGACTCTTGATGAAGGTGAATAAATGTGTAGGGACATAAATGAATTACAAAAGAAGACAATGACAAAAGATGAACTACAAGGGATGATGGATTCAACTAAAGCTAAATTGGAGGAAATAATGGATACTAAGATGGATGGTTTAAAAAGGGAGATCATGGAAGGATTGAAATTTTTTCTAATAGAGAGGATACCTGAAAGTGAAAATGTATCCCATGAAATTCATGATGAGGATACAAAGAATATGAATCAAAAATGGAGAAAATCCAACTTTGGGTTGAAGACCAACCACGTTCCTAAGATCGATATGAGGAAGTTTGATTACAAGGACCCAATCACATGGATACTTCATATGGAGCAATTATTTGATCTACATAATGTGCCACATACACAAAAAGGTACAAATTGCTTCTTTATATTTGAACCCAATCAATATGTATGGTATCGATGGCTTTGTTCTCGCAAATCACTCGTCACTTGGACAATTTTCATGGAAGAAATGATAGAACACTATGAGGATACAAGGAGAAATACCTTCTTTAGCCAATTGATAAATCTCAAGCAAAAGGGTTAAGTTACAGAGCACATTGAGAACTTCCAAAGATTGAATATAAAGGTAAAAAATATTCTAGATGAGCACTTGATTGATGTATTCATAGGAACTTTAAAGGATAACATTCAACATGAGGTTCGCCTTTGGGAACCCAAATCATTGGAGAATGCATTTAGGGTGGAAAGAAAGGTTGAAAGTAAAAATATGGCTATGGCTACTAGAAGGACCAATCCTAACATCTGTCGAGAGAATAATGCTCCTTCTAAAACACCTCAACCTACAAGGTTGACACATCAACAATTGGAGGAAATAAAAGCAAAAGGTTTATGCTTTAATTGTGACAGCAAGTATAGTAAGGGACACAAGTGTGGTGAGAAGAAATTATTCTACATAGATTGTGAAGAGGAAGAAAAACAAGAACAATAACAAGAACCATCTCAAGATGAAAACGTAGAAGCGGTTTCTTCTGAAGAGTTGACTCCCACGGTATCGTGTAATGCATTGGATGGAATTAGCACTCCTCAAACCCTCAAGATCGAAGGATATATCAAAAATAAAAAGGTAATAGTCCTAATTGATTCTGGTAGTACTCATAATTTCATTCACTATAAATTAGCCAAAGCTCTCAATCGCTTTGTATATCCATCGCCAAAGTTTCAAGTAATGATTGTAGATGGAGGAACTATCAATTGCTCAGGAAAATGCAATAAGATCAATCTTGCTATGGGGGAATATGTAATTAATAGTACAATGATTGCTATACCCATGGGTGGTGCTGATGTCATACTAGGAATCCAATGGTTGCAATCATTAGGAACTGTGGCTTTTAATTTTCAAGAACTTTTCATGAAATTTTCATTGGAAGGAAAAGAAATTGAGTTAAGAGGTATCACAGGGAAACCTAGTAAGGTGATAAGCTCTAATGGCATGACAAAATTATTGAAAAAGGGACATCAAGGTGTTATTGCACAACTATGCTCAATAGATGTTCAAACATCTAAGCCATCTGTTCCCCTAGATCTCCAAGGGATCATTGATAAGCATTCCAAAGTATTTGAAGATATTCCCAAAGGTCTTCCACCCACTCGAAATCATGATCATGATATTCACCTAATTCATGGGAGTGTTCCTCCTAACATTTGTCTGTACATATACCCTCATGCCCAGAAGAGTGAAATTGAGTGTATGGTTGAAGAAATGTTAGAGGTTGGCATTATTATACCTAGCCAAAGTTCTTACTCTGCACCGGTGGTAATGGTATTCAAGAAATATGACTCATGGCGTATGTGTCCAGATTATAGAGAGATCAACAAGATCACTATTAAAGACATGTTTCTCATTCCTGTCATTGATGAATTGTTAGATGAACTACATGGAACAATCTATTTCACAAAGTTGGATCTCCATTTAGGGTATCATCGGATTAGAATGAAGGAAGAAGATATCCCAAAAACAACATTCTGAACTCATGAAGGCCATTATGAATTTTTGGTCATGCCTTTTGGCCTTACAAATGTACCTTCCACATTCCAAGGGTTGATGAATTCCATTTTAAGCCCTTCCTTCAAAAATTTATGTTAGTATTTTTTGATGATATACTAATCTATAGCAAGCCTTGGGAGGATCATGTGTGACATGTTGACAAGGTGCTACAACTACTAAAGGAGCAACAACTATATGCCAAACTGTCCAAATGTTTCTTTGGGGTGAAGGAGGTAGAGTATTTGGGTCATATTGTATCTCATGAAGGTCTCAAGGTATACCCTAACAAGATTAAAGCCATGATGGACTGGCCAATTCCCAAAACATTGAAGAATCTTAGAGGATTTTTGGGTTTGACAGGTTACTACCGCAAGTTTGTTCGAAACTATGGGAGAATAGCAACACCTTTAATGACACTGACTAAGAAGGATGCATTTTCATGGACTCCAGAAGCAAATAAATCTTTTGAACAACTTAAAGAGATGATGTATAAAGATCTTGTCTTGACCACACCAGACTTCACAAAAACCTTTATTGTGGAATGTGATGCCTCGGGAAATGACATTGGTGTTTTCCTAATGCAAGAAGGAAGGCCCCTGGATTTTGAAAGTCGGCCACTCAAGGGAAAGGACTTACACAAACCCATTTACGAAAAGGAAATGATGGCAATACTACATGCATTGAAGAAATGACTCCCTTACCTAATAGGTAGGCACTTCAAGGTCAAAACAAATCATGATAGTCTTAAATAATTCTTGGAACTAAGACTATCTTTAGAAGAACAACAAAAATGGGTGACCAATATATTGGGTTATGATTTTGAAATCATCTATAAAAAAGAGAAGCAAAATGTTGTGGCAAATGCACTCTCAAGAAAGGATGAAGATGTTAAGGCCTTTCTCTGTGCTATCTCGATCATCCAACCCGATTGGATAATAGAAGCCAGGGGTGAATGGAAGAATGACGAAAATGTGTGGACTCTCATTCAAAGGTTGCAGCAGGATTCCATTGCATCAGATACATTTACATGGAAAAATGATTCACTATGGTACACAAATCACTTGTATTTATGTAAGAACTCCCAACTCAAACAAAAGGTACTATTGGAATTGCACACCTCTATCGTAGGAGGGCACTCAGGATTTTTGAAAACCTACCATAGGGTCAAGAAGGAATTTTTTTGGGATGGCCTTAAAACTGATGTTCAAAGGTTTATAGCAGAATGTTTGGTTTTCCAACAAAATAAGGTGGAAACAATTAAGATCCCGAGTCTTTTACAACTATTAGCCATCCCAAGTTAGCATTGGGAGGAGGTTTCCATGGATTTCATCACAGGTTTACCGAAGTCTGAAGGAAAGAGTGTCATCATGGTGATTGTTGATAGACTGACCAAGTACGCACACTTTTGTGCACTCTCTCATCCCTTCAAATCCAGTACAGTTTCCACCGCATTCATAGAAACAATTCAAAAAATACATGGAATCCCAAAGATTATTGTAAGTGACAAAGATCCTATCTTCACTGGACATTTTTGGACATAATTATTTTCTTGTTTGGGTACTCAATTGGCTCATAGCTCATCCTATCATCCTCAATATGATGGAAAAACCGAGATAGTGAACAAATGTTTGGAAGGCTACCTTCGTTTCTTTGTCTCTGATAAACAAACACAATGGTTCAAAGGGTTACCCTTGGTAGAATGGTGGTATAACACTTCCTTTCATACTGCAACAAAAATGACGTCATTTATGGCACTCTATGGATACCACCCTCCTTCCATCACTTCTTCTCTAAAAGAAAAATCTAAGGTTCAAGTAGTGGAAGATCACATCGAGCATCAACAACAAGTTCTCCAAATCTTAAAGGACAACCTGACCATGGCACAAAATCGCATGAAACAACAAGCAGATCAACATCGTAGTGAAAGAATTTTTGAAGTGGGGGATTGGGTGTTTTTAAGACTAAAACCATACAAACATATGTCCCTCAAGCAATCCAAGAAGGATAATAAATTATCACCAAAGTACTATGGTCCTTATAAGGTGTTGCAAAAGATTGGTACTATGGAATACAAATTGGAGTTGCCTGCATCCTCACTAGTACACCCAGTTTTCTATGTTTCATGCTTAAAGAAGGTTATAGGTGACAAGATACCAGTTGAAACTATATTTCCAGAACTTGACGAGGAAGCAAAAATCATATTGGATCCTGAAGCCATCACTGACACAAGAATTCACCAGTTGAGGAATAGATCCATTTCAGAGTGTCTCATTAAGTGGAGGAAACTTCCTACTGAAGATTCCACTTGGGAAGATGAGTCTTTTATACAGAAGCATCCAGAATTACTCAAGTGTTGCAGACAAAACTTGTTTGAAGGGGAGGGGCATGTTAAGCCCTAAATAGTGGCACATTACCCCTTAATTGGGGAATATTACATTAGTAATGTTAATTTATTTATGTCGGCTTGGGTCCATTAGTTGTAATTGTACCTCCTAGTCTCCTATATATACCAAGGTGACATTTTCATTGGAATCATATTATACTTGAACATTTATGTGGTGTATAAGGAGGTTGCCCCCTCAAAGAGGCTTATTATTTGAAATTGTCTCTTTTTCAAGTCGTTGAGTACTTATTCTAAGTTTTTTCTATGCTATATTGATATTTGGTTCTTAACACCCCTCCACTCCTTTCTCTTATTTTTATTCTTCCAACTTTTTATACTCTCATTTTCTTCCCTTCCATTTTCTCTATCCTTGATTGTCCATGTTTTCTTGGTCATTATCTAGTGATTGGTTCCTTCTAGGTCCTTATCTCAAGTATAACCCCATTCAATATGGATTCTCCATAGTTGGGAATGACCATCCGTCCTCCTAGTATATTCTTTGATATATTTTCATTAATGGTATCTTCATATAACCTACAACTATAGGGTCATTTCCATTCCTTCAATGTCTCCTTCCTGTCTCCTCTTGTCTTCACTTGTTCAACCCTAGCATTATTACATGTTGCTTATAACCTCTTTCATTTGTTGGTTATCCACAAGTTTCATTGCCTCCCATGCCCTTGGTAGCTCCTTATTGACATATGTCAACTTTCACACCCTCACCAATGTTTAGTTAGCATCACTACCTACTATGATTGCACTAGCTCCATGCTAGTATATGATGCCTCAGTTGCATTGGACCCATGTTGATATATGCCACATGTTGTCTTCTATAAATGCCTCACTAGCATCATGATTGTCTCCACAATCTCATCAACTCTTTGTCAGTGTTGTTGTCTCATTCCTTCTCTTATGTTCCAACATCATTGTCATGTCTCATCTCCTCTTTCTCCCTTTTCCCATTGTCTTTTCTTTCTTCCTATCCTTCCCTGTGAGTCAAATTTGGCATCCCTCCCCTGCTTGGGTAAAACCACTGGCATTTGTTTTACAAGTAAATAATTTTCTTCAATACTTAGATCATCATACCTCTCATGCTTCAACAAACTTCCAGTGCTAGTTCTCTCTATTAGGCAAGCATAGGCTAGATCTCTCTCACTTTCCCATTCATTTTTCCTTTTGACATCTCTTTCACAAAATAACTATTATATTTGTTTCATGATAGTTATATTCATGGCATAGTCTAGTTCTTATCTTTTTTTTTTGTAGTAATTAGACTTACTTGTATTTCATGTTTATACTATAGTTCTTCCCCTCTTCCTTGAAATACGATCTATATGGAGGGGGACTCAATTTCCAATGGAAATAACGGTTAGTAACCTTAAAGGAATAAACCAAATTTGAACTTGTGACTGATGGCCTCCTCATTTGCATCATGCCTTAGGTAGATGGTTTAATCAGTCGAGCTTACCTTTGGGTATTTTCTAGTTGCTATTAAATTATCACAGTACCTAGAGTTACTTATGTATATCCTCTCAAGTCTAGTTGATTTATTTCAGTAGCGAAACTTACTCATCTCCCTTTGCAACATTATTTTATTTTCGTGCTTTTCGTTGCTTACCACTCTTTCATTTTCTCTTTGTCATATACATGTTTGATATCATATTACTATGCAGTTACGTGATGGATTTATTATTTGCATTGATTATCATGGCATGGGGTCTCCATGCAAAAGTTGTTAACTAAAATAAAGTAGAATAGTGGACTCTACCCCTTCATCATGTCCAGGAATTGGCACTTGCTACACACACTAGTAGGCTCTTCTCCATGCATCATTTCCTTGCTAGTGTTGTTACTCCTATTTTTGTTTTTTCTCTTTCCACTTTGCTTACTTCTCTCCCTCCTTTCAACTCTCAGCTAGTCCCATCTTATGGGTAGTATCTCCTACAAGGGGGGTAATATGTAGTATTTTCATTTTGTACTTAAGCACTAACATACACCTACCCACTAAGGAGGATGTAGTGTGACCTTCTTCTATATCATTTCCACGCATGACCCTCCTAGTGAATGGCATCAATATCTCTCTACCATCCTTCTATATTGGACCACCTTGCTTGAGTTATCCCTACCTTAGCCTTAATATATGACCTCTTAGATATTTCTAGTGTTTAGGTGGGGGTCCTTTGCCTCATTTTCTCTCCTCTCATGTGGCCCTTTCTTGTCGGTTTGGTTCACTTTTACCCTTTAAGGAACTCGTTTGGGTTATTTTCTTACTTTGTGCGTCCAATTTTGAGTGAAATCCCTAGACACTTAGATTGGCCTCAAATCTTGACCTAGCTTCCTAATTCACTTATCAGGATCTTTGGCTACTCTCTCTCTCTCTCTCTCTCCATATTGCACTCGTTCTTCTACATTGACCACCTATTTTTTTTTTTTTTTTCATGGAAAACCTTATGGGATCCTTCCTTGTTCCCCAAAATATCCGTAAGGAGGAAGGCTTAACTACTAGCCATAAAACTAGTTGATAATCCCAAGGAACTTGATTAGATTTCAACATGTGCTCTATGGCCTCCTCGTCGAAAACATATCCATTGGTGGATTGTAACATCCCCATTTTAAATTGTAGCTAATTATGTTTAGTGTAGTTTATGATGGCATGAATATTTCATTATTGTGCCAAGTTGAACTAGACAAAGCAAAGACAATGTATATGTGTCTTATTTTAATTAATGAAAAATTCCAAGCAAATGACTGAGGGCACAAGTTCCTATAAATACCATGATATCAAGAGTGAGGAATGGTGACGGGGTCTTGTGAGTTCACCTTATAAATAATTCCAATCCACCCTTGCCAAGACTATTTGTGGAGATTTCAATTTGAAAAATGTTTCACTCTTCTTCCCTCTAGCCCAAATCATTTAATGAGAAAAACCTAGTTGGTTGAAATGTCCCCTTCCCACAATTATGGAAGCATGGGGTGGTGGTTGACAAGTATCTCAACAACAAATGCATGGTATGGGAAATAAGATTACCCTCCTCAAAATTCATGGATGACCCAAGATGCATGGGAAAGACAATAATAATCTTGGCGGGCACATGAGTGGTTGAGAGATAGACTTTGGATGTAGAGCGAGAGTAAAGAAATGGGTTTTAGTTGAGTGTTTGGTAAAGGAAAACTAATTGAATTTCCCTTGATTTGAGCCTTAGGATTCATGTGGGAGGTTCTCTGGATTACTAAGAAGCAGGGAAACAAATTATGGCCTCACTAAGTGCATGATAAACATTGTAAGGAGGATTCCCTTGAGGGACTGTGAAGAAGACAAGGGTAATATCACTCTCATGTTGTTCTAAGATAGTATGAGAGGGGTCTAGAGCTATGGGGGTCTTGAGAACCATCTAGGATATTCCCTTTGAATTTAATCTTGGAGAGGTTTTCAAATTTCCCTTACTAGTTGTGAGTTTTCCCCAACACTCTCCCTAGTGGTATCATGGTCTAGATAGTTGTAGAAATCTCTAGTGCAACGTAGCATATGTTGGGTGGAAAAGTGCTCACCCTCGGTTGGTTTGTTGGCAACTTAAATTTCAGATAAGTTCTTTAAGTAATCCTATAAATTTACATATAGATTATCTTGTTTTGATTTGTAAATATTCTTGCACTTGATAATGAAAAGTAATTGGTTGTGGTAAAATTGCATGGGAGGAAAATTCTATACGCATAGTTGCATTGGAATCTTTTTTTTTTTCCTTAGAAAGTATTATGAATTTCGTTTGTATGCTTTTAAATGGAGTGCAATTTTAGATAGAGTGTCATCATGTTTATGATGAATTCTTCTTGCCATATATTTGGAAGCTAGAATCTTAGTTGAGAGATAATCAAGGAATTAACAACTCTCAATGTTAATAGTTTGTTTGCACACTTGACTTTATGTCTTAAACTTGTGGAAATTCCATCTTAGTTGCATTGATGATTTACATCTACATTCCATTCATAAAGAACTCATGATATTTAAATCTGTTATTTGCTTGGAATGAATTGTTGAAGACTAAGGTTTAATCTTAGGAAGGACTGTTTGGTTAAATGGCATAAGCAATCTTATCATCATGACATATTTTATGAAGGTATATGCTTGCTTGTGACCTTGTTCCTAAATTCATGTACGGATTGATGAAGCCAATGCCGAGCACTGTGATAGATTAAATTGAGTATGTTGAAATGGTGCATTTAAAGTGTCTTGCTAATATATATATTCAACTTGTAACCTTATTTGAAGTGTCTTGCTAATATAGTATAAGGATTGAGGTGAAGTTTTTAGATTTTAGGGATCCCCTTGGTAACATAGGCTAGTCTTGAAAGGATGCATAAACACTTTTTTTGAGGCTCAAATCCTTGGATGCCTAGCCATCCTTCTTGAGAGCAATTTTCTCAATATGAGCCTAGCCTTCCTCTTTATATATATTTGAGCAAGTGTGAACTTAAGGATTTAGATCCCTCTTGGTGACTTGTAATAAGTTAATGGGAGCCTTAAAGAGGTGTTCTTCCTAGGGAGAAACACTTTGTCTTTGATGAGAAAACATTGGAAAAATTTTAGGAAAATTTCTAACTCAAACTTGGCAAAGTCTTGTGTATTGCATGAAATTTATTTTCATGCGATACAATATGTATCACATGAAAATAATCTGAATTGTATGAATAATATAGTCTGAATTGTATGAATAATTTTTTCAAGTGATACAAGAATTCTTGAGAAGGTTTTGGACTTAGAAATTTTTGAGGAAGTTGTCTTATCACATGAAGTTTAACTCCATGTGATGCAGTGTATTGCATGAAGATAAAATTCATGCAATACATTGTAGAAAGATAAATCATTCTACGATGCGATTAGGGGGATCATAAATCCTTGTCGCAGGAAAGGAAAACTTAGTGCAATGCGATGTATCGCATGAAGAAAATCTTCATATGATACATCACCAACAAAGAAGATTTCAAGTGACGCGATAAGAAGGAGAGTCTCCTTCATTGCAAGAAAGGAAGTTTTTTGACGATGTGACAAAGAGAGGAAGAGATATTTGTCGCAGAGATGAAAATTTTAAGGAAAGTGACATATCACAAGAAAAATATTTTGCGACATGCTACAAAAAATTAAAAATTGTGTGATGTGACAAGTAGAATAGAAGAAGTGAAGGAGAATGGTGAAGAAAGATCGTGTTGCATAGAGAAATATTTGATGGACTCGATGTATCACATCCATAAGATGTTTGGAAATACATCGCATCATAAATTTTTTTAAGATGTGACATACATAAGATGGGGAAGGGAGGAAATGGATGAGGTAGAAGAAATCCAAGGTAAAGGAAATATAGAGAAAAGAACAAAGTGGAAGAAACTTGTCGTAGAAACATAAAAATTTGGAGTAACCAACATGTCACAAGAAAATATTTTCTTGTGATATGTCACAAACTAGAAAAATTGTGTTGATGCGATAAAAGAAAGTAGGAAACACCTTATCACACAAGAATGAACTTCCACTTGTGAAATGGTGCAAAGCAAATTTTTGGGGAATGTGACATAACGCATAAGTAAAAATTGTGGGTACAGTACAAAATTTTCCCCAACATGATAAAGGGAGAAAAGAGAGCGATCACAAGGAAGAAAATATTCCAAGTTGTGACATGTCACACGAGAAATATTTTCAAGTGCGACATGGAGCACGATTTGAAAATTTTCTTACCGCAATAAGAAAAATTTTGAGATGTGAAAGGGTGTCGGGGAAAATAATTTTTCTAATGTGATAATCTATAATGAGGAAAATACCTCAGTAAGAGTGAAATCCAATAGGTGACCATATAAGGTGTGATGTGGACCAATATGAATGCCATGTAGGAAAAGATGGCGTGTCACATGTATGGATGATGACATGGAAGGAGAGTTGAGAGCCCTTAGGAAACTTTAAAGGGCCATAAATGTTTAAATAATGTAACTGCAAAGTGTATTCTTATTATTATTTGATATATTATTCATTGATCAATCCCCATTGTGGATTGATCATGTCGACTATTGTAAAAGGACCAAATCCCTTTTTGCGGATTGGTCATAATGTAATTGTAAAAGGCAAAAGAAGAAGCCGAACCCAAAATATATCAAGAGGCCCCGAAATATAATAAAGGTGGTTATAACCACCCAGTTGGAGAAGTCAGCCCTGCCAATGAAGAGACACTTCACACGTGTCAGTCTTGTATAAATAAGGAGGCTAGCTCCTCACTTAGACACACAACTCACTTGCTCATTGAGAGACAAGTTTCAAAATTGCAGTTACAGAAGAACGAGAGAGAGTGGGGCTCTTTGGGAGAGGATATTCTGTATTAGTTTGAGTTATCTCTTGGCATTGTATTGGTTATCTATAATAAGGAAGTTTTGCTGGGTTTTCTTCCCCTAGAGGGTTTCCCAGGATAAATGTTGTGTCTCTTGTGATTGTGTATTTCTCAGTGATCTTGTATTATGCTATTGTTATCTATTGAAATGCAAAGAACTATAATAATGGCTTAAACATTAACATGGTATCAGAGCCAAGCTGAAGGAAGCATCTTTCACAAGAGTGAAAAATGTCACTGTTGTCGTACATGCAAATTAGAATTTTTTGATGGTGAAGCTTTTCAACCCTAAAACCACCTAGAAAAGTGTGCCCTCCCCCAAGGATTACTTTGGCACTCTCAGCACACCTTTTTAGTGGCTGGATCTCCCGGCAAGTGAAACCCTAGTTTCACAAAGTACCAGAAAACTAGTGTACCAGAAGTACTAGAGTACCAGAGGTACCAGAAAACCAGAAGCACCAGTCCAGAAATCCACAGATCAAGTTTGGAGGAGAAAAAGTTGGATTTTCTTAGATCCAAACACACCAGGCTACTCGCCTTAGCCAAGTGCACCTCCTAGTAAGTTCAGATTTTGATTTTGAGCACTTTCATTTTTCGGTCATTTTCCTAGCTCCAAGCAAAAGATGTCTGCAAGCGTTAAACTTGTTGACAAGCTAAAAGGAGTGGAAAAATTCTGTGCCTGGAAGTATAGGATTGACCTCATTCTTGAAGAGAATGACTTAGCAAGATTCATCAAAGAAGAAGTTTCGAAACCCGCTGATGCTCCAGAAAAGGCAAAGCATCAAAAGGACACAATTAGGGCCAAAAGAATCATTGCAGATTCAATCGAAGACCACCTGATTCCTTATGTCTCATCTATGAAGACTCTGAAAGAAATGTTTGATTCCTTGACTAGACTATATGAAGGAAAGAACATAAACCAAAAGATGAATCTAAGAACTCAATTGAAGAATACAAGGATGCAGAAAGGAGAAACTATTCAGGAATATTTCTCTAGAATATCTCAATTCAAAGAACAACTAGAAGAAATCGAAGATACTATAGATGAAGATGAACTTATGATGACAGCCCTAAATGGTCTCACAAGACCTTGGGATGCATTCATCCAAACCATTTGTGCCAGAACAGAGAAACTATTGTTTGATGGTCTATGGGAAGAGTGCATCCAAGAAGAAACAGGAGTAGCTGTAACACCCTGTTTCCCCTAGTTTGTAAATATAACTAGACTGGCCAAGAACTATGGCAAACTCATAAATGAGAATATGTGATGTAAATGGACCTTGAGAAGAGGTCAATGAATGTGAATAACATTCTGAATTTATTATAGGACTGCTGATGAGGGGATGTGTAGAAAAAGAGACCACAATGGCGGTGGAAGGCACCTGAAAAGGTAGCGTTAACTTCCACCGAGAATTAAATACCGTATTTGGACTCCACTGGCCCGGAGAACCAAAAGCGGCTCACTGGCCCTGAAATTCAATGCCTCGCAGGCTAGTAGGCGGATGGCTTGATGAGGGATGGGATGGTGAACCACCCATCCGTAGAGCCATCAGGCCTGATCGACGCGAGGGTAATCGTGCCACACGCAACCTCACGAGAGGATAAGGCATATGGAAGAGACGATTGAGGGGGCAGATGCGAGGGGAACTCTGGCATTACGCAGAGTGAGTGATAGCGGAGAGGAAGGATTACAACCTTCGCTCCTGGTCACTGACAGATAGAGAGACGCAGTCTCAAAGCATCGTGGTCTCAGCTCGGGGGTGGCTAGTGGTAAATCCCTTGGGAGTCGCTAAGCCTATGGTTGGGTGGAAATGAGCACCCCTCTCAGCAGTTGCCCCATTTCTGGTGTTATTTCTGATAAGTATTTTATATATTGCATCTTAAAATTCATACCCTGATATATGTATATATATATGTAAATATACTCACAACACTGTAAGACTGGGAACGATTTTAGTGTAAAAATGTCTGTGAATGTTTTGATGATAATTAATGGACATATGCTTGTAATAGAGGGAGCCATGCACAACTTACGTCGATAAACATGAATCTAATCATGCCTAAGTTGAACCAAGTCAGATCTCCAGCCCGTTCTCAGGAATTTGTCTTCCCTTATCTGTATTCAGGAATGCCCTAGAATAGACCCCTTCACAGAGATTCCCTCCTTAGAAAGGTTCACCAAGAACCTGGAAAAAGGGCGTGAATGTGCAAGTATTACCAACCTTGTGCGAAGAGGAATGACCCTCTTGAAATCCTGAAGTAGCAGCATAAGGATAACTACTGATCAACGGATGAGGTCCTGTCGGGGAACCTGCGGTCATTCACGACCGTTAAATCGAAGGAACGAACGAGGGCGTCAATTGCCTTAACCCTTTTTCCTCTATCTTAGAGGATAGCGAGGAAATCTGAGTCGTAGACCCCCAGGCTCCATGAGAACATCTGGACCGTTGATTTTTCCACGTCCAAATAGCAGTAGAAAAGGGCGTGGCATCGGGACCGATCTGAATCGTCAGACCTGAACTAGGACTCCCGATAGTCGTTAGATCTTTAGGGAGATAGACGAGGGTTAAGCCTCGTGAATGGGGGAAAAACGGATCTGAGCCGTCCATCTGAGGAGGACAGGTGGCAGAGATCCGGGGAACTCGTGAACTCAGAGGTTCACGAGATGAGAGTCCAAAAGTTGGATGTTCCAAGTCGCGAGTGGCGAGGTCACGAAAGGATCCGAGCCGTTCATCCGAGGAGGACAGGTGGCAGAGATCCGGGGAACTCGTGAACTCGAAGGTTCGCGAGATGGGAGTCCAAAAGTTGGATGTTCCAAGTCGTGAGTGGCGAGGTCACGAAAGGATCCAAGCCGTCCATCCGAGGAGGACAGGTGGCAGAGATCCGGGGAAATCGTGAACTTGGAGGTTCGCGAGATGGGAGTCCAAAAGTTGGATGTTCCAAGTCACGAGTGGCGAGGTCACGAAAGGATCCGAGTCGTTCATCTGAGGAGGACAGGTGGCAGAGATCTGGGGAACTCGTGAAATCGAAGGTTTGCGAGATGGGAGTCCAAAAGTTGGATGTTCCAAGTCGCGAGTGGCGAGGTCACAAAAGGATCTGAGCCGTCCATCCGAGGAGGACAGGTGGCAGAGATCCGGGGAACTCATGAACTCAGAGGTTCGCGAGATGGGAGTCCAAAAGTTGGATGTTCCAAGTCGCGAGTGGCGAGGTCATGAAAGGATCCGAGTCGTCCATCCAAGGAGGACAGGTGGCAGAGATCCAGGGAACTCATGAACTTGGAGGTTCACGAGATGGGAGTCCAAAAGTTGGATGTTCCAAGTCGCGAGTGGCGAAGCCACGAGAGAATCGAGACCGTCCGTCCGAGGAGGACAGGTGGCAGAGATCCAAGGATCTCACTACATCGAAGGTTCGCGAGGTAAGAGCCCAAAGTTTGGATGCTCCAAGTCGCGAGTGGCGAAGTCACGAGAGAATCAGGACCGTCCAAGAATCTCGCTACCTCGGAGGTTCGCGAGGTAAGAACCCAAGGGTTGGGCGCTCCAAGTCACAAGTAGCGAAGTGCCGAGAGCCAAGCATGAGAGGACACATGGCAACACTTCAAGGTGGGGGCCCGCGTGATTGACGGGTGGACCCGCCTCGCCTAGAGAAGGGAGTCAATTCTCCGTTGACTCCTCGTGTCTCGGGGATTCGCGGGAGAAGGGCACGAAAGCTCAACGCTTGGACTTACGAAGTCACGAGTAGCGAGAGGAGCTAGAGTTTAGCCTAGTCAGCGGTCATGCGTAGAGTACGCTGACAGAAGGTAGCTATACCCATTTCATGATCTCGGGTATCGACGATTTGTGAAGAGAACTGAAAGGCCTTTGATTCACGACTCGCGAGGTCATGAGTTGTGAAGGGTGCCTGGTTTGTTTGGCTTGTGGTCCTAACCCACGATCACAGGGATGGTGAATAGGGAAGAACTAGCTGCACTAAACCCCTGTAGGACTTCGGGGATTTTGTTCCTTGAGGAAGAACGAAAATTTTTATTGATTGATGGTAGTGGGTGTGTTACAGTAGCGAATCGTGAAGCGTTACTAGAAAGAGATGATGATCAAGCCCTAGCTACTCACACCAAAGGAGGAAGGAAGAAATCCTACTTCGCAAATGAGACTCATAAAGAGCCTCAATAGTCAAACAAATTCAATCATAAAGAATCTCATCCAAGGAGATTTCAGAAGAAAGGACAACGAAAAGAAAGAGACTACTCATCTGTGCAATGCTATCATTGTGACAAGATGGGACATATTGCAAAGTTTTGTCCAGCCAGACGAGAAGAATACAAGAGAAAACATAAGAGGCACCATGCCCATGTAGTCGAAGATGAAGAGCCACCCGTAAAGATGATAAGAGAGAAGATCAAAGACCATGTCTTAATCTCATCCCTCTTAGGATCTGTAACACCTGGAGAGGAAATTTGGATTATTGATAGTGGTGCATCCAAGAACATGATGGGACAAAGAAACATTCTCTCTTATATCTCAGAAAATATTTTTTCTCAAAAAGTGACACTTGGAGATGATTACCAATATTCCATCAAGGGAGTGGGAGAATCAAACCACAAATTGAATTCAGGGAATTCATTGAAGATGAAGGACGTACTATATGTACCAGGTTTGACCAAGAACCTACTCTCCATTTCAGCTTTAGAAAAGAAAGGCTT
>ML809208.1:200963-223963 GCA_009831015.1 Picea engelmannii
CCCAACTTCTATTAATGAATAAGAGAGAAAAACATTGTAGAACACAAATGTTGGTTACACTTCATTCACAACAAGCTTTACATCACACTCCATTGCATGCTTAAAGGGCCTCCTTTACCTCAATTATATATGAGAGAGTGAGAGGAGAACAATTCCCATGATGCATGTGGGATAAATTAATCTAAGTTTATAAAATGTCGTAGGCATGTAAAACAGTAGGACTTCCCGGGCAGTCACCCATCCCAATACTACTCTAGCCTGAACATGCTTAACTGTGGAGTTCTAATGGGATCCGACACATTAACGCTATGTTGTAGGCATATAAATAACTCCACTAGGAAATCATTACATGATGTCTATAATTAACAAACGAAGATGGTATTGCATTCCATTCCCCATCAAAAGGATGAATATCATGGTTTATCAAAACCATAGGCTCGAAATGTTGATTCAGTGGAAAAGGTGGTTGGCCATCGAGATCCACTTGGATCAATCCGACTTGTGGGAAGATGAAACCAAATATCATTTGTTTATATATATATATATATATATATTTTTTTTTAATACAAAATTTTAATGAGTGGAATTATTCAATCCCCAACTTATTTTATATAGGGGAAAATAAGTTTTTCTTGGTTCTCTTGTGCACAGGTTTATTAGGATACCATTATCATCCTCCTCTTGTTCATCTAGCTAAACCACAAGCTTTGAAGACCCTATAATGAATGTCTCACAAATATGTTCATTTCCTCTTCTCGTTAAACCCTGATTTTCATATGTGTGTTTTCTTGTTTAAATAGGATAGAATAAACCATCATCATATTTGTTTGTTCTTTAGTTTTTCAATCTTCTGTTGTAAAAGGGTTTGATCTTATCATGCTAAATCTTCCTACAACACCAAGGATATGTGAAAAGGATAACTTGTTAATAAAGTTGTGATGTGAATGTTTTTATAAAGAGGTTTTAGATCTAGTTCTAAACCCTTTACATAAATTGGAAATTTGAAAAAATATTTCAATATTGATCATAAATAAAATCAAAAAAACATTTCAATAGTTCCCTTATTTATTTTAATCTGTGGACACTCTTTACTATTTTTAGCTTCTTGATCATAAATAAAATAAAAAAAATATTTCAATAGTTCTCTTATTTATTTATTTCCATCTTTGGACACTCTTTATTATTCTTTAGCTTCATTTGTCTAATGATAATGATAGGTGGAGTGTCCACTTGAAACTTTGGTCGTTTCAAAACATTAGACACAATTTAATCCAAAAAGCTTGACAACAAAATGATAAATAAAGTTATTTTATAAAAACATTTTTTTTAGATTAAAAAAAATGAAGAAAAGTTTGAATATTGATATAAAAAAATCTCAAAATATTATAAATCCAGAATTATTAAAAAAAATTGAAGAAAAGTTTAGATATCGATATATCTCAAAGTATTATAAATCCAAAAAATTTAAAAAAATTTGGTAGATTAAAAAAAATTGAAATTTTTTTGGTAGATTAAAAATATGGAAGAAAAGTTTGAATATCAATATATGTCAAAGTATTATCCAGAATTATAAAAAGAAATTGGTAGATTGAAAAAAAATGAAGAAAAGTATTGATATTGATATATCTCAAAGTATTATAAATCCAGAATTTTATAACATGATTGGTCTTGGAACATTATCGAAATATAGTTGACGATTAAGAAAAACAGTAAGATTACACATTTAAAGCATAAGAAAATGGAGTAGGCTAACTCGGGAGCAATCTTCCCTCTCGAGTAGCTTTACGGAAATACCTTTTCGATGACCCCCGACGACCCCCGACATGTGCACTATCCCCTAGACATGCCAAGTAGCGTGATGGATGATGCGGATGGGATGGCTACGTATGCGATGGAAGCCATCATATCTGCGGACTAAATATCTATCCAATCTTTCATCTACATTGAATTATTACTCCTTAAATCACCATGTTAACTCTCCACCAAATATTTGACGCCTTACACTGCTTCCTCCAGCAAGCATACACACTAGCACGTCATTCCACCCTACATCCTCCAACAAGTAAGATACACCAACACTTCATTCCACCCTTCGTCCTCCAACAAGCATACACACCAGCGCTCGACATACACCATTGGAGTAGCAGGTAGCAGGTTTGTAAAGCTATAGAAATCCATTTAGAGAACTGACTTACGAGATGTATGCCCATTCTGATCTTTCATTGCCTGATCAGAGCCCTTCTTAGGCACTGGGAATCTTCCATCAAGCTCATCCGGATACAGGTAATCTTCCATCAAGCTCATCCAGAAATTTCATTTCCACTTTAAACTCAAATTAAGTTCGTTTTCCTGTATTTAGCAGTATAATGATGTGGCATTCAACCACTAAGCTTGTACAATAGGGTTTTCAGTAATTTAATCAACAAAAGCAATTTGAATAATTTCTACCCCATATCAATGCCAAAGAATATGGTAGTTAGTCCTGATACTTCAAACTTTGTTGTAGTTCCAATGATTTGATGAATGTCAGACCACCGATCATATATGAAGGGTATTATCTGCAAGTTATAAGTGGTAGTAACTAGAATAAATGTCAGAAAAATGAAACGGACTAGCTGTGGTTATAGCTAATTCAATTAGTTTATGCACACAATTCATTGTCTAGGTCTCTATAAGTAATGGTTATTTGGTAAAATCGATTGCAATAAGGACAGATTCCATGCCACTTCATTTCATTTTTAATGTACTTGCCATCTGTGGAGAACCAAACTTTATTGCCTTCTTGATTACTCCTATAAAGAGGACTAATAAAGAGTTTACTCAACACATTACCTATGAGTTAGCTTGCCTACGATTGTCCAACATCAACCCGAAGTGAATATGAGGAAAATGTGCCCACTGCAATAAATATATCGAATAAGGATTAAAAAAAAGGAAAACAAATAGTTCATTAGATGAAAACATTTTGATAGCTGCATCATTATCTTACGTTCTTGGCAGCGATGCTAAAATCTTCCTTGTGAGTTATTTTTGGATTGTTGGCTTTGATCCTCTAGATTTCGTCTCTGCAAATTAGAAATATGTTTGTTAAGAAACAAGGTTCACATCAAAATTTTATTTATTGATTCTTTGAAAAATAAAAAATCAATTACGTTTGAATTTTTTCTGATTCATAAAAGAAATAAAAGAAAAACGATTACTAGAAATTTCAAATTTCGTGCTTCTCCCTAGATATTGAGTAGGAATCGTTCTTACCTAATGAAATGATTGTATGCATATGGAACGCATTGTTTCTTCTCGAGCTCTGCACGAACATGTAAACAAGTGGTATTCGTATTAGTAGACATTTTATTGTGCTTTCTTTTCTCGCATCGGCTATTATAATATGAATATTTCACACTAGAAATTCGTATAAAAAGTTTCATTCATCTTGTAACACAAAAATGGGGAAAACATTTTGCCTACTATCTTGACAAAATGTTATTTTCTTAGAAATTATGATGGTAAGTTGCTTGCTATGAATGTCGAGACATACGTCTGTAAGACCGAATCCTCGTTTCTTCGTTGTTCGGATAAGCATCGTTAATGGCAGTAGAAGAAGATGCCAGATCTCTGGTGTAGTCGTGCGTACCAGTATTTTGGCCTTGCTGTTAGCATTCATCACAATCAAAATCAGATAACAAAGAATCCTGGAAATGAAAATCATCCCATGATAAAGAATAAAGAAGTCATGTAAAAGAAATGTTCTAAAAATGATAAATAATAGATATTCGAGAGGTGAGCATGAAAATTCCTAACGCGGAGACGTTATTTCCCAGTGTTATTCGTGATCTACCACGACTGTCATGCAGGTTTACAGGGATTAATTTAGTAATATATGCCAATATTGAAAGAAACTAAAGGTCAAAATTCCCATTTCCAATGATGATCTTCAACACTTCAAAGGCAGTGATTCTAAGCCGCCTATTACTTTCTTGAAAGAAATCTTTTATTACAACAATCGGTTCATTTATCACTAGGATTCTTTTCAGAACTAAAACCTAGAGTAACCTTTATTTTTCTCTTAGTAGTTTTGCAGTAATGTGGATTATCACCTAGAAAATGGTATTCCTGGTGGCATCTGAATGTTTCAACAATGCTCGCTTGTTTTGTTTCATATCTTCAATCCGATAAATTTTTACAGCCCTTAAATTAAATTCCTAACCCTAGGAAATCATAATCATCTACAAGTATTCAAACCGTAGAAATTCTCAAGTAAAGATATTCCAAAACTTTTAGGTGAAGGATCTGCTGCAACATTATGAGAAAATTTTACAAGTTTTACCGTATGTACAACACTTCTCATAGTAGTCAGTAAGTAATTATACTAGTGTAATATAACTTCAGGAATGCATGCCATACCTGTTGTGCCTGTTGTGGTAGCGAATGCAACAAGGGCGCCATATTTACCGACAAAAGGTTAGTGCAATGACCACATCGGAATGTAACAATCCTGTATAAGTTGTTGCATGGAACGTTTACTTGGAGTGATGGCGCCCGTTAGACTCCATTAATGGTTCATTCTTCTTCATCATTTTTAGTATTCACAAAGTATACAAATTGATAACAGTTTCAACTTAATCTGATCCCTTTTTCAATCAAATTGTCAGATTAGACATAAGTATATTCAAATGCATTCTCTCTATGGAAAGAAATAACGAATCTCTCAAGAGTCTCGCCAAATCTTAACACCCACTAGAAAACCTTCAACATCATTTATTGACTCTTAATCTTGAAATCTTTAAGATTTCAATATTTTTGTCACTAATTCACACTGTAAGTTTGAAAGCAAGCATTCATCACTCGTGACATAACCATTGTATTTTATTTAGGTTGGAAAAAAAATTCAAGAATAACATTAAAAAAACAATGATAAGGCTCGAATGACTAATTTATGAGATGATGTGGTGATTGTTTTTAACTCCGAATCTTATTATTAACATGAAAATCATTATAAGGCATAGAGGAGACATCACAACCTATGTTGCATGTATAAATTTCTTTATTAGCACACATAATCGTAGATCTAATTTATAGAATAGATAGGCATATGGAATAGTTGCTTCTTAATTAAAGGTGTTTTTATAGTCATTCTAACATCGTTTTTGTTTACATATTCATTTATAGGGAATTAAGAAAATGGTGGAAAATAGACATGAATGGGATGTAGTTATCAAAGGCACGAAATAAGTATTTTATTGTTTGGTTGGTGATTGTGTCAATATGACCAAATCAAAACTATCTGGCCTTAATCACCATCGTGCGATCAAACACAATCTCCCTCCAATTCCCCTAGGCCCAAGAGGTCGAGTAATACATGAAAATGTTAAACGTGCAACCAAATCACCAAGTAAGGTTAAAAGACATAATGAAAAAATTCAATATGATGTAGATGCAAGGTTGTGTCGTGCACAAAAGCAGGCATATAAAAGATTTGTCAATGAAGAAATTATTTCCGTTGTAAGCATTTATTGACATTTGTAATTGTGTGTTTTTTTAATAATATAAATTAATTATTATTGTCTAAATTCATTGAAACTCATTTTCACAGTCAGTTGCTACGTTTGATCAAATCAATGATGATTCAAAGAAAAAAATTCATGAAAAAATGAATTGTTGGGATCAAAGTTTACCTCGTAGACGTATGGACACAGCTAAACGCATAGATATTGCTTTACAACAAAAAGAAAAAACATGGCCTTCTAATGATGTAGGGGAAGAAGAGTTTGATGAGCATACCCATATATTAAACTCTGGGGAAACTAGTAATAACAATGAGTACACAGTTGAGTCAATTTTTTTGCATGCATTGTTTTCAAGACATTTGAACATTAGATGGTATTTATTTTTATTATCAATTGTATATTGATTCTCCATTGTTATTGATATTGCCTATGCCTAGCAGAGTTAGAGTTGCAACTCTCCTTTGTGATAATTCCTATGTCCAAATATACCATGTGTGAAAATAAGAAAGAGAAAGTAGATCTGAGTGCATGGCGCGTCTCTATTTTGTTGCGAATGCATCCAAAAAAAGGTTTCAACCTCTATGTATGGAATTGTATTTGAATGTGTTTGAGTTTAATAAATACAACCTGAAGCACATTTATCTATGCATCTTATGAGTTAATGATTTGAATGTCTATTGGCTCTTTATTATGTTGCGCAATAGTCTCATGATAGTTATGAATGATTGCATAGTTATATAGTGAGTGTTTCTTGTATGCTCTGTTCCTTCGCACCTTACTTTAAACCTATGGTCTCTGTGATTCTCATGGCATCTTGGGTGAAACCCTTTTCACTCCTTGAAGATTAAATATGTCGACGCTTATGGGGTATTTTTTTGCAAAGCCTCACGAACCTTGTGTTAGAAAAATGGGTGTGCTTGTTTAACCATAGACAATATAGCAATATTGTCACCCAAACATAGGCACAAAGGCCACCCATGAGCACCTTAACCTTGATAGATAGAATAATTTCAGTAGCAGATCAATATCCAACCAAGGTTAGCGCACCAAAAAAGGATAACCAAAGACCAAGCAGAAAGTCCAAACTGATAACTCAAGACAAGATCACTATTGCATCAGTTGCAGTTCTCCCTCACTCATGCACACTTCTTGTTCTTATGAAGTCATGAGTGAGTGAGTGACAAACAAGTTCTAGTGCCCTCTATTTATATTTCTCCATCTTAGCTGACTGGGCCAACTTCTCTTCCTGGGGGCTAATAACTCAATACTAATTATTCTATTAAGTCAACTTGTCTTCTAGGGTTATTATCCAAGGCTTTAGGGTTTCTCTTGTTTCCAAAAATATTCTAGTCTCGTCAAAGGTTACAAGTGGAGGTTAATACCTCATGCAACTACCATAATATAAACACTCCCACCTAGCTAGGGAGGTATTAAAGGAAATGGTCTTGAGAACAAACAAACCATTCAACTGGTAGCATCATCATAGCCACACATGCTATCTCATGATCAAATCACGAGCACCATCATCACTATCCAACTGGATAGTGTCCATGGAAATCAGAACAATTCCATCCAATAGAACATAACTGTGTCTATTCATAGTAGTATACAACAGTCTCTACAACAATCATATCATCTGCATAAACAATATCATGATACAAACTAAGTCATTTGGGCCATTCTTCCACTCACATATGTGAGATCTGGAAGAGCATCTTCCCTCAGAAAGTAAAATATCATCCATGGGCTATCTAGACTATTATTACCAAGCATAGAAGAATAACTATCCATGATTTTGAGCTTGGACCATTCACCTAATTGGGCCATTCCTCCTACACTAATGATAGTGCAACCTGGAGAGAATGAGTCTTCCCTAGGGAATGCATGTCCCTGATTGTTGAACTTGGACCATTCCTCCGACACTAGTCATAATGCACCCTCGAGAGAATGAGTTTTCCCTAGGGAATGACTCTTCGGACCATTTCCTAAGGAAATGATTGTCTTGCACCAACCTTCAAACGAACCATTCTTCAAAATTGCTCAAAACTATGAACTTCGAAGTAATGACTGCTTGATGAGGCAAACCATTCTACTTGACCACTACTCAGAGTGACTTCCAAGAAGAATGACTGTCCTAGACCATTCCCCCACACTGGTCACAAGGGGAATCGTTTTCTATGGTACATCAACAATCTATCGAACTGTTTTCATTACGAAAATGATTATCTGATCTGGACCATTTTCCAAACTGGAAAATGCCTGTCCGTTAGAAATCTCAAACACTTTCCGGACTGGAAAGGAACTACCCAATCTGGACCATTTTCCAAACTAAAAAATGACTGCCCATGAATCAATAATATATATCATTGCTCCCTCCCAATCTAGGGAGCCATCTCTTCCCTTTCAACTAAGGGATTTATCTCCACGGGCCTCATCTTGTCCCTTAAGTATGCAAACTTTATCCTGGACAAAGGCTTTGTCAAAATATCTGCTACCTACTCATCTGTGGAGATATACTGGAGTTTCACTTCTCCTTCCTGGAATTTATCACGAACAAAGTAGTATTAGATTTCAATATGTTTCGATCGGTCATGAAACATTGGGTGTTCTGATAGCCTTATACAACTTTGATTGTCACAGTATATTATGGTCAAATTTGGTACCTGATCAAATAATCCAAAAATCATCTTCCTCAACCATACTACTTTGGTACATGCCTCACATGTTGCGATATATTCTTCTTATGTTGTGTTGAGTGCAACATAATTCTGTTTCCTATTTTCCCATGATATCATAGTAGATTCCAAACTAAAATACATCCTTGAGGTACTCCTTATGTCTTCTGCACTCCCTGCCCAATTTGAATATTGGAATCCATGAATATGTATATCACTGGATGAGGTGTATCTTAAACCATAGTTTAGTGTCCCACAAATATATATTAAAACATGCTTTGCAACTATCCAGTGCTCATGTATGGGTTCCACCTGAAACTGGCTTAAAGTGATTACCACAAAGAAAATATATGGTCAAATATTCACAAGATACATCAATGACCCAATCAATTGTTGATATAGGGATGGGTCTACTCAATCAGAATATGAGTCTCTTACTTTTCTTATATCTATGGTCATAGGAGTGGCCATGGATTTGCAATCCATCATTCCAATTTTTTGAAGAATCTTCACTGCATACTTTCCTTGTCCAAGGAATATTTCACCATGCTTTTGCCATACTTCTAGTCCCAAGTAATAGTGCATGAGACCAAGATATCTCATATCAAACTCATAAGCTAATTCCTTCTTACATTGGGTGATGAGAGACTCTGCACCTGTCAAGATAAGTTGTCGACATACATCAGTAGAATCACAAGTGCATTGTTCACAACCTTGTAGTAGAGATTTGGATCTGCATGATTGTTAGAGAAACCAAGTATTTTTAAGTAACTGTCAATTCTAGCATACCAAGCTCTTGGATCTTGCTTGAGTCCATAAAAGGATTTCATTAATCTGCAAACATGAGTGTCTATGGAATGTACTTCAAAACCTTGAGGTTGTTCAATGTATACTTCTTCAATTGCTCCATTTACAAAAGTTATCTTTACATCCATCTGATGTAGACTCCATCCCATGGAAGCAACAAGAGACATAATGGCTCTAATAGAAGTATATCTGGCAACAGGAGAAAAGGTTTTGTCATAATCTTCTACCTCCTTCTGGGAGAACCCTCTATCTACGAACCTTGCCTTGTATTTGTCCACGCTTTCGTCTAATGCATGTTTGATATTATAGATCCATTTTGAAGTTACCACTGATTTTTCCTTGGGTCTAGGCACAATTTCCCACACGTCATTTTTCATGATAGACTGGTATTCTTCTTTCATGGCTTCTTTCCACTATTTCTTATGAGTTGCTTCTTCAAATGTGGTGGGTTCTTCATTTATAAGTTTTGTCAAACATGTTGCATAGTTGGAGAATCTTTTGGGATTTTTTCTTTCTTTAAAGGTGCCACTTGGAGTTTTGAGTCTTTCTTCTTCTTGTAGAGTAACTTCAAGCCAAGTTGGACGTTTTCTAGTTTTGGGTACAATGACTGATTCAGTAGGTTCACATGGTTGCATTGGATGATCAAGTTGTTCTGGTTCTTCATTCTGACTTTGTAGAAGACAAGTGCTTTCTTCTTTAGGCTCTTCATATTCTTCTTCTTCCATGGATTCTTCTATAGATTTCTTGAAAGCCATCTTCTCATTGAAGGTTGCGTCTCTGCTGACTTCAATCTTATGTTGTTTTGGAATATAGATTTTGTAGGCTTTGGATGATTCACTATATCCAACAAATATTCCCTTCTTTCCTGAGGGTTCTAGTTTCTTCCTTTTATCCTTGGGGATATGAATGTAAATAGGGCACCCAAAGATTCTTAAGTGTTCCACATTGGGTTTCTTTCCTGAGAAGGATTCTTTTGGAGTCATATCCTTCAATATGTGGTGGGGGTGGTGGGGACTTCTGTTCTAAAGATATATTGTTGTCATGGTTTCTTCTCCCCATAAATACATGGATAAACCTTGATCATTCATTAGTGCCTTCATGATTTCCTCAATGGATCTATTCTTCCTTTCTGCTACACCATTTTGTTGAGGATTATGAGGAACAGTTAGCTCCCTCCTAATCCCTGTTGATTTTAAAAAGACAATAAATTACTTGGATGTGTATTCTCCTCCATTATCTATTCTCAAAGTCTTGATTTTCTTGGTTGTGAGGTTTTATATTTCTTCTTTGAATTCTTGAAACTTGTTGAAAACTTCATCCTTTGTCTTCAAGAGATATAACAAAGTCTTTCTTGAGTAATCGTCTATGAAGGTTACATAATAAAGAGAACCTCCTAGAGATTTGACTGGCATCAGGCCACAAACATATGAATGTATTAGATCTAGGATTTCCTTAGATCTATTATTACTACTTGAGAATGGCTTCTTAACATTTTTACCAAGTGCACATCCTTTGCAAATTCCTTCATGTGTAGATTTTAGTTCTGGTATTCCTTCAACCATTTTCTCGAGGAAAGGTAATGCTTGATAGTTAAGATGAGCACACCTTCTATGCCAAAGTTCACTGGGATTGACTTCATCATGTACAAGAGCTTCATCATTACGTTCTAGTATTTTGTATAATCTACCTTCACGAGTTCCAATAACTCTGGCATTCTCTGTGCTGGAGTCTCTAAACCAAGATAGTACTTCACCATCTACAAAGGCTATTCTATTTCCTTTGTCTTCTAGGCAAGATATAGATACAAGATTATTTTCTAAACCAAGTACATATAAGACATTTCTCAAATGAACATTGTTACTTGATTTCAATTTTATGGAGGATTGACCAATTCCTTTGACTGGATAGGTGTTCTTGTCTCCAAGTTCTACCTTGTAGGATGTCTTCTTATCATTCAGATTGAAGAGTTTGACCCGGTCTCCTGTCATATGCCTGGAATCTCCATTTTCAATTATCCACATGTCATCTTCAAGATTTCTTGTAAGAGATAAATAGTGTAGATGATTTGTCTTTTCATTCATGATTTATGTTGACTGATAGCTGGTCAAACTTTGACTTTGACTGGTCAAACATTGACTTTGACCCAAAATATCAACATCAATGTTTTTTCCTTCTGAGAGTGCCAATAGGTGTGTTGGACTAAGGCACATTAGAATATACTCTTATTGAGTAATGTGTTCCATCATAAGGTGTTGGGCAAGAGGTTTTAGGGTTTGCAACTGCACCTTCTAGTAACCCTGGTGACGGTGCTTCAGTAATTGCACCTGCTAGAAAC
Organism: Picea engelmannii; assembly: GCA_009831015.1. Taxonomy (NCBI): domain Eukaryota; kingdom Viridiplantae; phylum Streptophyta; class Pinopsida; order Pinales; family Pinaceae; genus Picea; species Picea engelmannii. Next base: position 212,285 of record ML809208.1, read on the forward strand.
CCTAGCAGCAGTTCTTCAATAAGATTGATAATGTTATGGATTTGCTTCCTTCCAGTGGTTAGATTGACTGAAGGAGGTGTGGGCCCATAACCTGTTAGAAAAATGGGTGTGCTCGTTTAACTATAGACAATATAGCAATATTGTCACCAAACCATAGGCACAAAGGCCATCCCAGAGCACCTTAACCTTGATAGATAGAATAATTTCGGTAGCATATCAATAGCCAACCAAGGTTAGTGCACCAAGAAAGGATAACCAAAGACCAAGCAAAAAGTCTAAACCAATAACCCAAGACAAGATCACTATTGCAGCAATTGCAGTTCTCCTTCACTCATGCACACTTCTTGTCCTTATGCAGTCATGAGTGAGTGAATGAAAAATGAGCTCTAGCGCCCTCTATTTATACTGCTCCATCTTAACTGACTGGGCTAACTTCTCTTCCTGGGGGATAATAACTCAATATTAATTATTCGATTAAGTCGACTTGTCTTCTAGGGTTATTATCCAAGGCTTTAGGGTTTCTCTTGCTTCTCAAAATATTCTAGTCTCGTCAAAGGTTACAAGTGCAGGTTAATACCTCCCGCAGATACCATAATATCAACACCTTGGGTATGAAATCCCTCGATCGAGCCAAAAATTGGTTTCATTGTCGATACTTGAAGGTTTTGTGCTACATGTTGAAGGAATGAAATAAGGTGGAAACCTTCCAAGAATGAGATACAAGACTAGATACTTGAGAAGGAAGACAAGTTTTCATGATTAGAGACCAAGAACCTGCAAATCAACCTTAGAAACTAGAAACAAAGGTACATCTATACAAATTGACATGAAATTTTCTTTGTTGAGTTTCCTTGTTTACTACATGAGTGAATAAAGAGACAAACATAGATTAACTCTGTATGGGGCGCCCATGAATCACTATTATGGGACCAAGATTCAATCAATAGATTGAGATATGTGGATAATAATTGGGCTAGAGCTATCAAGTTCTGGTTTGAGCTTATGAAATAAGGGTATATTGTTGAGTTTGTTATTGAATGTAGTGAATATTTCAGTATTGTTGAAAGAAAATTTGCAACCAGTCCTAGAAGGAGATTATTGGAAGAAATTTGTTTGGTGATAAAGATGTTGTTCGTAGAAAAGGGGTTGATTTGCATGGAGCTCTATAGGATTGGTCGATTAAAACCCCTTCCCCCCCCCTGCATGGAGGGGGGGGATGGAAAGAAGGGGGAAGAAGAAAATATGAACGAGAAAGAGGATCCAACAGAAGGGATCTAAAAGAAGATAAGATGAGGTGAGAAGAGAATGGATCCAAAAGAGCTGGGAGAAAAATAGTCGAGAGATACACAAGAAGAACCAATCTAAGCAGGCGAGTTGAGAAGAGAAGTAGAGAAAATAAATCAAGGGGTAATGAATGAGTAAAAAGAAGAGAGCCTACACCAGAAGGGTGTGGGGAAGAAATATCTCCGCCAGAGAGAATCGTAAAAGAAGAAAGGTATTCGAAGAGACATGTCATTCAGAGAGAAGTATCAAGAGACGATACCAAAAGTACTGGGAGAAGGATCAAGGAAAACAAAGTTAGATACCCTTCACTAGTGAGAAAGGTGGTCACATCAAAGGAATATGGGGTGAATAGAAGTAGCACCGACGAAGAAAATGACAACGATGGATCCCTATGATAAGGAGAAGATGCATTGGAAATTATGAGAAGGATTGCGCAGCTAGATATAGGGAGCTCTTGTGGATCTCACACCACAAAATATGAGAGAGTATGGAGGAACACCCTCTGTGAACAAACCCCCTTGCACATTTGTCATCAAGAAAAAAGAACTGCAGAATATGCAAAGGTAATATAAGTAAGAAGACATATTAGAAGACATGAGTGAAGGAGAAGCCAAATCCAACAATATTTCACAAGAGAGAGCATCAGTATCAGTGATAGTAAGCAGTAGTCATTCAAGAATTCATAGTTCTAGATTGAGTATGGCGAACCAAGATTCAATCCCCAGACTTCTCACACTTCATGGGATGAGAAAAGACGATGCAGAACAATATTGGTTCATGTGTGAAGCTATATGGTCTATTAAGAGAGTCATAAACGAGGCATCCAAGATTGTGCAACTAGAAACCACATTCAGAGATAGAGCTCTGACATGGTACATGAATTACAAGTCTATCGCGTTGATGGGAAAAAAAAATTCCCTAACGGAGATAAATTGATATCTACTTAGGGAATTTCAAAAGCCTAAGTTGGAATCACATCGTATAACAAAGGTCAACGAGATCAAGCAGCTAGCTAGAGAAACTATGTGGGATTATGCCCAACGGTTTAAGATTTTGTTGGATAGACTGACATTTCATCTCCAAGATTTCTAGCTTTGAGAATGATTTATTGTTGGACTCCTACCACGTATTCGAGTCTCTCTCACCTAATAGAAGGTGACGAACCAAGTAGAGGTCGTGGAAATTTCAATGTGGTTAGAATCCACACCGGGAGGTGGTGAGACATCGACAACAATGGCACAGGTGTAATATCAACTCACCTCACTATGCAACTGCAATATATGGAGAAGGCCAAGATGATGTGCGAGAATGTGTGGTGTACTATGTGCCGCATTGGAGGTCACCATAGGAACAAGTGTCCTATGCTAGGGAATCACATAATGACAGGTGTGTCAAATCTATTTCCAACATGACCACAAATGGAGTGGTGTGAGATCTATCAACAATGGGGTCATATACCTATTTGTTTCTCCACACTGCAAAAATATCAAAAGACCACACACACTCCATTCTATGAGTTTTAAAAATCCATGGGACATGATGCGAACAACTGTTAGTCACTACAACTAATGCAAGAATACACTGTAGATGATTTTTGGGTCCAAGAAGAATAGAAGGGTGTACACCGCGGAGGATTAAATAAAGGAAGTTGCCAAGGAGGCTAGTGATGAGGATATGGAAGAGGATGAGGAAGAGGATAAGATGGTGGCGGAGGAAGACCACATACCTATTTTGACTGTGGAAAAATAAGCCACTTATCACGATTTTGTATCAAACTACGTGCACTCTATGAATATTTCCACAATGCAGACCATGTCTCAAAGGACTACCTAGAGATTTTGGTCAAATGGGAAGAGAAGGGACATTGCAATATGGTGACTACGAAGCCACATGAAAATTTGAAGCTGAAAAAATAAGTGAACGTAGTGGTGGTAACCCGAAGAGAAATTCGTACATGAACTGAACTAGAATGAGGAGAAAGTTCAGGTCATAATGTAGAAGGAAATTTCAGAAACACGGTGTAAGCATCTCCTAAATTTGATGTTGCACACCAAAATAAATTCATGAAAAATGGTGTAAGCATATCCTAAATTTGATGTTGCACACCAAAATAAATTCATGCGTGAATCCCAAAAGGAACAGAAGGAAGACAACGCATGTGAAGAAATGAAGTGCACAATGTAGAGGGCGCTGGAGGAAGCCCACTTGTGTGAAGAACTGCAACACAAAACACAGAGGGAGTTGGAAGAATCATGCTTGCGCAAGTAAGCACAATGTGTAACACAAAAGGAACTAGAAGAAGAATGTGTGTGCAAGGAATTATGACACATGACACAAGAGGGAACAAAACACAACACTTACGCCAAGACTGAATCATAAAACTAAGTGACTTCTTGTATTTTTTTTCTTAATATGTTGGGTGACTTTGTAGTTGCAAATAAACTCACCCTCACGCTAACAAGATGCATGGAAGAATGGGAGAAAAATGTTGTGATTTATGCCTTACTACCGGAATGAGATGTGCACAATATAAGTAGAAGGAAGCACATGAGGATAGAATTTAAGGATAGTTGAGCTTAGAAGCTATGAGATGGATGGTGTCATGTTGGACCTAGGATCTGACATGAACACACTGCCAAATAAATCATGGGAGTTGATGGGTAAACCAAACTTGGTGTGGTCCTCTATTTAACTCATGCTTGCCAACCAATACAAAATCTATCCTATTGGTAGGTAGGAGGAAGTAGAAGTGAATATTGATGGGGTGAAGACTAAAGAAGACTTCAAAGTGATTGAGGTCATGGATAACTTAGACCCCTATCCAACTCTACTTGATATTGATTGGATATTTGATAACAATGTCGTACTGAACTTGAAATAGCGACATATGTCCTTTGAGATAGATACCTTGCACGTTATTGTGCCACTGAGCCCAAATGAGGGCGGTATATATAATGATCTCGTGAATGAGGATGCATAGAGGTCGATCATAGAAAACATATAGAATATTATAGGGCATAAGGAGGATTATGTGAATCTGACAAGCGATGGTGAACTAAGATGGAGAAGTGTTCGCTCCTATGACACAAATTCAAAAGATGATATGGAAAGATGGAAGAGCAAGTTGTATGAAGTATCAACCCAAAGATGTGTGCGAATCACTAAAGTTGTTCACTGGGTTGGATCAAAGTTGTGCAATGTACCAAGGTTTGATGGAACATTCTTGGTAGAAACATTTTTGGCACAAATGATAGATTTAGTTCCTGAGGCCAAAAGGATACAGACCATGGATGCAGTAGTCAAAGGAAAAATTATGCGCTGGCGGGTGATCCACCGTGCATATCTACATGAATGGGAACATATGGTAGAGTATATCAAAGTCAGGTTTCAACCTATGATTGAATTTGAATTGATGAAACGATACAAGGGTATTGAAGACCCTTAGGAGCACATTTGTTTCTCTGAAAGGAGCTAGATGGCCAAGAATATTCCTAGCACACAATGGGTCCATAGGTTTGTCCATACGATAGATATGGTACCTATATGTTGGTACATCTAAGAGGAAACAAACAAATAGGGGAATGGAGGAAAGTGAGTAGGAAGTTATGTGCAACATTTAAATTCACGTCGCAAATCCCAACATAGAGAGAGGCACTCTTAAGAATCAAGGATTTCATCTTCCATTGACAACTCAAAGACACTGTGCATATCATAAGCCGATGAAGAAACTAAAAAATATCGTCTATTGTTGGAAGGTCAACATTGACGATGTGTAGGAAGAAGACTCAATGGGGTTACATATTAACGAGACCGAGGGCGAGTGCACGGTTCAATAAAATACCTATAATAGCACTGCATTGGACTATGGGAGACCATTAAAAACAAAGAAACATAATATAGACATGGAAGAAGCACCAAAGATGACCATAATTGGTCACTACTGGGCCCAAGAAACAATAACACAAGTGGTAGACTTGTTGAAAGAGTATGAAGTGTTTTGGGATGACCACAAACCAAATCACACTCGCTTGTTACTGCTCGATTGATATGATTTCAAAAATTTTAACCTGAATGTTAATCACTAATGTTACTCCCCCATGTCAGGTATAAGGTGAGAAGATGAAAATACTTTCACTGCAAGATGCATCAATAATCGAGAGTGAATTCTATAGTATGACTAAGATATCTTCTTAGCTATGGATGACCATAACCAAGAAGGCATCCACCCATAGTGGTTCTTTACTCTTGCAAATTTATTGTGTTTAAAACATCTGTCCGAAAGATGATTGTGCTTTTCACAATGCCCATAAGGATGGAGATTGAAACTCTAATCTTCCACATGGCCAACTCAATGACAATGTTGGCATTTTGGAATTTTATCTTGAACTAGAACAAGTGAATATGAACTCTCTTGAAGCAATCGAACACTCTAGAACTGGATCTGTTTGGTATAATCAAGAATATGAAAGGTGACTTCCTTTTCATATCCTATACATGTTCTATGCTTGTTGTGACTGATTTATTCCCAAGGTTTGATAATTGCCTTGGAAAGAGAAAGTTGATCTTCATTTGTACTTGAATATGAAGTTGTCCCATTGAGTTGCTAATGTGTTTTTTGTTGGTTTGAATCAACATCATCATAATCTTCGAAAAGAGGATTGTTCTAAACAAGGACTAGTTCAAAATGTCGAAGATTATTTCGCTCAAGTTCATCAAGAAGAATCAGAGCCTGATTTTGAAGCAATACTACTTTGGCTTGAGAAACTTGCAATCAAGTTACAACAAATTGCAGAGTTGCATTGTCAATGGTGACTATATTGTCCACATATGAGATTATTAGAGTGTTTAGTAACTCTAATAAATCCTCAACTCGAGCCATTTAGACATTGACTTAGAACACAAGGGTTTCTTGCAAGTCCACCCTTTAACAATCAAACTCAAAAATGTAAATTTCAAAAAATGAAGGATGTTGGTTTATACTGAAAATGCACTCGTTTACAATGAATTAATTCAATATTAGTTTCAGAAAGCACAAGTAAAATTACAAACAATTGTTTTGTGTGTTTTCACTGTTACTACTAATGTTGCAGCTTATTTCACGGGATTTGAAGAGCTTTGGCTACACATGAAAGGAGAACCCAACAGAGAAAAAGATCTCCAATCAAAGTTTAACTGCCCAGAGGAGCCCAAATCGCAATATGAGGCAGTGGAGAGATTTGCAAATTATTATGCTCATCCTCTTGAACCAAATTTTTTGTTCCACCATTTCCACATGAAATGAATATTGCAGTCTAAGCTTTCAACAACATACACCAAGACAATATATTCTCAAATAATACTAAAGAACAAATCATTGCTAACCAATTTTGTCATAAGTTAAAATTGCATTCAGTACGATGCCATGCAAAACAAAGCAAGTAACCTTTAGTAAATATATAAAAACACATAACACTAAGAAACTAATGGTTTTGATCCATTTGAAGCACGAGATGCTTTCTTCTTTTCCAAACTCTCACACGATTGTATTGCTCCTTCAACCTTGAAGCAACGATATTTTGATATTTTGTTGCCTCACTTTCATTAGAGCTTAAGCCCAGGAGTTGATGCCAAATCTGGAACTCATCATCCACAAAAGAAAAATTATTGCAACAAGCTCTTTTTCAAATATGTGGGCCCGACCACAATAAATTTTGGTCTATGTGATTATGAAGGATTAGAAATTGATGCTACTTTGGCACAAACTCGACGACGTTCCAACCCAAAATGTACGTTGACATAGCTCACCATAGGTGTCTCATATGCAACTTCTGTTGTACCATATAATTCCATAGTAGCACCATTCCATGTGATACTTGGCAAGTGGATTGATTTCCCTCCAGAAACCATATGCTTCTTGAAACAAGGTTTCCAAAGTGGCAAAACAACTATAGAGATTGTGACGCACGATTCCTCTTCTCATATGGTTGGATTCTTTTGCATGTCATTAATTGTCTGAGTGATTGGTCACACATATGGATTGCAAAGAGTCTTGGTGGTTGGAGGTAATTATTTATGTTAAAAAATTCAACTAAGATAAACACTCATCAATCCAAAAGTGGTGAAAGGAATCCAGGTTAGTGATAATAAAACCCATAGTGAATTCTCTGCATGTATGTTCCCACAAATGGCGACATTTCTCCCAATGAAGAAACCATACATCGGTTGGTTAACTGGGTACCTCATGCCTAGGTCCTTGTTGTTATTGAAATCACAGATTGGACAGGTAATAATTTATGACCAAAACTAAAGTCGCATTTTCGTCAAGTCATGGAGCTCTCTAGGATTTTACAAGGATTTTTGCTCGCAGTTTGAGAGGAGATTGATCCTGTGTCAAATTTATTTGGAAATATATCAAATGGAGGAGGTTCAAAAATTCCTGGTAAAGGATATCAAAACTGATGAAGGATCCAATCAAAATAAAGGTATCAACTTACCATGGGTGGTTTTCTTGGAGGTTGTGCAAAACCAACTCTGATCATTGTTGTGGATGAGCCCTCAAAGCGGTTAAAAGTTATGACATCGACTCATGGGGCAAGGAGAAAATTGGGAGGTTATAATAAGAATATGAAATCATTTGCAACATGAGAAGGATAAATATGTTCACAACATGACCAATAGATCTATGTGTGTTATATGGATTAAAATTACTAAATTTTGACAACTCATGTTTTGTGGAAGTTAGGGTTTTGCGTAGAGAGAACTCAAACAATGAAGTTGGAGAGGGTTCCCCTGGTCTGAGTGCATTGTTTCTCTAGTTTTTCCAACATTCCAATCTCACCGTGCCAACAGAGCTAAGGGTTTACTCCACATGTGAAAACAATAGAAATGAGCCTAGCGTAGATGATAGATAGACTAATGCAGGAAGAGTAACACTAATTCTCAGAGGGAATAATAACCAAAGGCGTAGATGACAGACTTACTCAAATTGGCAGAGTAGCAAGTCACATGCATTTTTTCACGCAAATAAAAAAAACACCGAGGGAATAAACCAAATAGACACTCAACTATGGACAACTACCATAGGATATTTTTAGGCCTAAGAACCAAGGCTATGATACCATTGTTGAACACACAAAATGGATGAGCATGAGTTGCATCTTTTCATTAATATGATACATATATAAATACATGTACATGACCTTTGGATTCATCTTCCAAGAGGTCTCTTGGAATCTTGATGATGGTTCACATCTTGTGATGTTTCATATTCCTTCTCTGTATGGATTAGGTTTCCAACACGAGGACCTATTTCCAAGGAGCTTCTTGGATATGAAGGGGATTGCAAGATCCCTTGACGAAATGAATATTCAATTAAATCCAGAGTCTAAGCCAGTAAAGAGGAGACCATATCACCTGAACCTGAAGTACAAAGAGAAAGTGTGTAAAGAATTGGATTGAATGTTAGAGGTAGGGATCATTGTCCCTGTGGAAGAATTAGATTGGATTATCTTGATGGTGGTGTAACCAAAGAAAACATGTGACCTAAGAATTTGCGTAGACCTGTGCAACTTGAATTCAACTTGCATACATGATCCATTCCCAACACCATTTACAAATGAAGTGTTTGAAAACGTGGGTGGGTGCGATGCTTACTCATTCATAGACGACTTCTCAAGATATCGCCGGGTATGAATAAAAAAAGAATATCAATCCAACATGATGTATACGATAGAATGGGGCTCATTTGTTTACACACTAATGCTCTTTGGTCTAAATAACGCACCGATAATGTTTTCTAAAATTGTGGTCGCAACTTTTAAGGACTTAGGGTGTACTTAGATGACTGGACAATGTTCATCCTATTGAAGGAGCGTATTCTTGCACTATTATTGATGTAGGATAGATGCCAATAGTTACATATTTCATTGAAAATAAATAAATAAATTTGTACATAATTCAGAACACTATTAGGAAATGTTGTATGCAAGGAAGGTTTGTTAGTGGATTAGGAAAACATTATCATAATAGTGGATATGTTGGCTCCCACGTCTTTGAGAGAGCTACGTGCAACTTTGGGACACACATATTATTATCGACGATTCATACACATCTATGCAAAAAAAATTGTGTCATTGGGGAATCTACTACATAAAGATACAAAGTATATCTAGACACAAGAATGTCATGAAGTGTTGGACATGTTGAAGGAGAGATTGGTGACTGTGTCGATCATCATATTTCCATATTGGACCAATATATTCCACGTACATGTGGACGTGTCATCACTTGCACTTGACATAGTGCTTGTGTAGCCTGGAGAAGAGAGCATTAATCACTCTGTCTATTTTTCCAACAAGAAATTATCAGACTCTGAAAAGAATTACACAACCACTGAACGCGGTTGTAACGTCCCCGCTATAATCTCTAGTTTAATTAGTTATTAATGTAGATATAATGTATGGCTATGGCCAAACAATGTATATGCGAATTGTATTTATGAATTTTAATAAATAAAATGTGATGCCAATGGCTGGAGGACATGGACAAAGATTGGGGGATAAGTAATCCACAAGGGAGGAGGGATCTAAAAAGGGGGTTTTAATTCATGAGTTAATTCCCAAATCATTTTTCCTAATTTTAATGTTTTGAGTGAACCTTCTATTTTGCTATTGAGTGTTCCCAAAGCCAATCATTGAATAAATGTAAGAGGGTGGGTGTGATGAGTCACATCCCATAGTTATTGAGAGTTGGGAACTGAGTACAATCAACTTGGGGGAGAGTGTAATTCAAGCAAGCAACAAAAGGAGAGGAAATTCATATGGCCAAGGGAATAGTTTTAGACAACCATGTTTATGCATAGGAAGGGGGAGACAACAACAAAGGAGAGTGCATTGGAGCTAGAGAAACAATCGAGGGTGAATTTTGAAGCATTTTTGGAGCTGAAGATTGAAGAAGCAAGTTGTCGTGCTTGCATAACAACCAGGTTGTCAGGCATGAAGAGTGAAATCTCGTGAGAGTTGCATTGCAGTAGAAATCTTGTTGTTGTTTTCCTAGTAGTGAGTTTCCCTTGATTTATTAGTGATTAGATTCTTGGTTACATGTGCCAGAGAGACCCTGATAAACGAATGGGATGCCGAAGGGACTGAGAGTAGTGAATGGGTACATTCCTTGGGTTGGGCAGGTCGAGAGGAAGAGAGCTAGAGGAAATCCAGGAAAGTTGTAGGAAAATACCATTAGGTTGTGGGATTATCTGATCTGTGAGTGGATAGTGAGTAGTGTTATAAAAAATGGACTAGTCAAACAAAACCATCCGGTTGAACTGATTTTGAGAGAAAAATGGGAAGACCAATGGACTAGAACTTCTTTTGGTTGGTTTCATACAGAATCATTTGGTTCCGTACAAAACTCATACATCATACCCAAAGCCACAAATTTCAAATTTGTTTAAGAAAAAACAAATGTTTAATGGAAGGGGGACCTATTACCTAGACCTAGGGTAATGATAATATTAAATTCTTAAAGTAAAAGGATGATGTCACTTTTACTTAACTTTTTAACATTACAATTAATTGTTTCAGGATGTTTCAGAGTGGTTCCAACCTCATTGGACTTCATATGGAGAAAGTATAATTTAGGCCCTATTATCCTCCATTTATAGGGATAACTAAGGATATGATGTCTCAAGGCCCTTGGGTTGCAGACATGGAGTACCTAGAGGTAGCTCAGCATCTAAATCTCTTCATTCACCATAGATCACCATCTGATTGATGGCAACAACATCCATCACACCTAGCTTAGATCACAGAGGACAATATGTCTTTTTCCATGAGGTAATAAGTCCAGTATTATGGTAAGCGTCATTCTAATAATTCAAGCATTTGGACATGTTGCAAAGAATCCTTTCTTGATTTTGAAAACATTTTCTTGGAAATTATGCTTTTTTCCCTATTTCACCTTGGTGAGTGTCATGGTTTCCTAGTAAGTTTCCACCCTTAGGAAAAGGGTTGTTACCAAGGGATCTCCTTGAAGTTTCATTGTATCATTCCCACTCATACTTGCCACCTTCCATAACTTCTTCCTTTCCGTCTCCCAACCTTTTAGGTTTTCGGTCTTACTGACCCAAGAAAGGCATATACCTCATTTCATGGGAAGAAGGGGCCATTAGGCTTAGAGGTTCCCTAGAAACAACATCATGCAATAAAGGCTCACCTTGGGATACCTAGAGAAATGAAACACTTCACAAAAAATAAAATTAAGGGACCCATAAGATAAATAATTAATCAATTGCTTAATATTTCCAAGGTACAATGTTTGTGGGCTATGCATTTCCTTTTTAGTGCCCCTTATTGACTTCAACTTGGAAAGGCATGCAAACCAAGGTAGATCATATGTGGGCTATGCACTTCCTTTTTAGTT
>ML809209.1:8822-22018 GCA_009831015.1 Picea engelmannii
TGATTCGATGAAATGAAATATCGGTATCTCTAAAAATATACAGTGAAAATTTTGGAAAAAAATATATTCATAATCCTTAAACTATTCTTTTCAAAAGGGTATATTTAGATTTTAGTTTTAAGTAAAAATTAAGATAGATACAATGTGTAGAAAAACATGTATTTAAAATCTTCAACGTTTTCAGCTTGGTCAACTTAAAAAAATTCTAGAAATTATAATATTCATCCGTTAGATTCAAAATTATAGTCATAATAAAATAGAGTCTCTGTAGATTGTTGTAGTATATTTCGTTTCTTAAAAACATAAGTTTAATAATAGATACATTGTTGTAGAAATAAGTAACTCATTATCATTCATTTCATGTTTAAGGAACATACTTTTAAACAATTGTCAATTTGACATATCAAATCGTGATAAAAAAAAAATGAAAAATAGTCATTGGAAAGCTAACACAATTCTTCACAAGTTTTGTTTTTACTGTAAAGTGAAATTCTAAATAAAAAAAAATACTTTTGTATGTCGGAAGTTGAATAACTTGTGAAAATACAGTTTTTTTTCTCACAAAACAAACAAAAGTGTAACCCATCTTCATGATTTCACCGATTAATTATTTCCATGATCAGGTGGAGGACAAGTTTTTTTCTTACTTAATTCTTCTGAGGTTTCATTTCTACTATTTTCTATTTTCTAGTTCTATGGATTGGTCCACTTATCGAGTTATAGCCACCGTTCCAATTACTTTCGATGAATATTTTTTCTTAGGAGATCTTTTCAGAATGCCCTCAAAGGGAATCCTAGTCCTTAGAGAATGAATATTTCCCTTATCATCTTGCTTCTCCTTGAGCACAAAAACTTTTATTTTGTTTGGAAGAGATCATTCATTTTTCAAGTGGCCATAAGTGTGGCATATTCCACACTTAAAAGGAATACCTTCATAATCTAGTGGTCGATAAAAAATCATGTCACTTTCAAATTATGATGGGATCTAAGAGTGCTTTAGAAATGTCCATTCCTACTAAAATTATTTCCATATCCATAAACTAAGTATCATAGTAAGAATTTTCCACTTCACATAATAAACCCAAAGCATTTCCTATTTACATAAATACTTCATCTGGCCACATAATTCGGGAAATCCCTAGCAACCTTACCAAGACTGAAAAAAAAACCATGTGGGTTGAGCATGCATCAAAATCTAGATGCCATTTTTTGAGGAATGGAAGTTGAAATCCCTACTTCCACTTATTCTAAAGGATTATTTCAACATCAACCACATTCCTAAGAATCCATACCATCCATTCTTTTACCAAAACCATGCCATGTGGAGGGTATCCTAGTATGGCTTCGAAATTTTCCTTTGTACAGACCCCAAAGGTTTCACCTCCCATTCTCTTGCTTGAGAATTGTTATACAATAATCGAATCCTCCATTTTTAGAATCTCATGTAGTTTGATATTATCCCACAACTATAAATTTACTGCCTCTTTCTTTCTATTTATGCACTTGCACCATTTCATAGACTTCATTGTTCCTCCCAGTCCTAATCCTTCCATATTTTGGTTCACTATTACCTTGGTTTCAAAAGAGGGGATTCCACTCATCAGGTCATGGTTTAGCATCATTCCAATGAAACCTCGATTTGGTAGACATTCCCCATAATCATTCTTTCCTAGCCAAAGAGCCAAGTGAACCCAATGCCAAGTCCAATAATACCAGATCAAAAGAATTTACTACATGTGGTAAATTCCTTTGTGGTGGAGATAAATTTTTGTCATGATCTGTGACCAAGAAATAAAGGCTTGAATCCACCAGATCTTCTAGTTTTAACTTCCTAATGGTTGCAATGCGTTCGGTTCTAACACCCTACCCCACGAGATATCCATGTAAGTTTTCAACCACTGGAGTGGGCTCTTACTAGCTCACCTAGGATCTCAACAATCTCATCCTCAAATGAAAGTGCTCTAATTTTAATTAATCATATTGAAGGAGACTCGTAGTAGCTTAAATACGCCACTAGAGCAAACCAAATCTACTGCCCTTCCAATAAATCCTCTAAAAACTCAACCATTTCTTCTTCCACACACTAGCCTCCAAATTTCAATGCTAAAAAATCTTAGTATATTTTATAAACTTAATTAAAAATATTTTATTTCATTCTAGTTATTATTATTTTAAATAGAGAAATTATGAAATCCAACATTTTCTCCCTCCTTTTTAAAATTTAAACAGAAGTTTCATAAGAAAACCCAAAGCCCCGACCATCCGTTTCTCTTAGTAAGGTCGTGAACTCGAATCACCATCCATTTATCTCAGTAAGATCGTGAAGCCAAGTCATTATTACCATTACCGGTACATATTTTTTCAAAACATTTCTATCTTCAAATAGTTCTTCAAAATCTTAAATGTTTGTAAATATTTTCTCAAAACATTCTCTTGAAATAGTTTTTCAAAATCTTATAATAGTTTTTTGACATTTCTATCCAAAACTTGTGAATTGTAACAAGCCGGTGGGCTTCTATTCGATTTGACTTTTTTCAATTTTACCATGCATACTAGTAAATACCTTTGTTTTGATTTTTTTTTTAATATTAAATTTTTTCACACCTAACGGTAGGAATTGGAGAGTTTGATTGATATAAAGGAGATATGGGATAATAATACAATTGAAAATAGGATTAAATTAGTAACAATCATTTTTAAATAAGAGTGGTTGATAAACCCCATTAATTTAAAATGATAGAAAATGAGGCAGATGTCACAACTATTAATGTATTAATACATTTTAACTATTAATGTATTAATACATTTTAAATGTAATAATAAAGTATTAATTAATAAACAATTAATTATTATTTAGTAATTTATTAATAATAATTAATTACTCAATTATTAATAAATAAATAATTATAAAATATTAATCAGAATTATTAAGTAATAATAAAATAAGTATTAATTATTAATTGATAATAAATTAATTACTAATTATTAATAGATAATAAATTAATTACTAATTATCAATAGATAAGAAATAATTATTAATTGATAATACATTAATTATTAATTATTAATTATTAATTAAAAATAAATTAAATATTAATTAATCAAAAATAAAATAATAAAGTTAATAATAATAATAATAAAGTGTTAGTCCTTGAGGTGTAGGATAGTCGGTGACGGAGTGTGTTTTTAAAGTTACCGGTTCGAAACCTGCGGGGACAAAAAATCCAACCATGTTAAGGGTTGGTGTGGCTCAGGCCGGGTGCAATCCCCGGGTGATTTTGACAGCTTAGATGCCCCTGAGTCACGGTTTCTCAAGCCACAGATTAATCGCGTAGCCAACAGGTACCGCACAAATTAAAGTGTTACATGTAATAATAATAAAGTAATACTAAACTAAACACAAAAAAATAATATAACATATATTTAATAATATAAAAATACATTTAATATATAAATGTATTAATGTAATATTACATAAATGTACAACAATTTGTTAATAAATATATTAACCTTTTATTAATTAATATATTAATACATAAATAATTAATGTATTAAAATATTAATGTATAATGTAATGCAATAATGTAACATGGTAATAAACAAATACCTTAATAATATGTTCTAAAAATATAGATTATATATTGATAGATTTGCAAAACAAAATGAAAACAAATAATGTAATGTAATAGATTTGTAATGTAAATAAATATTGATAGATTTGTAATGTAATAATGTAACATGTGGGTGATTTTGACAGCTTAGATGCCTCTGAGTCACGGTTTCTCAAGCCACAGGTTTAATCACGTAGCCAAGAAGTCCCACACAAATTAAAATGTTACATGTAATAATAATAAAGTAATACTAAACTAAACACAAAAAAATAATATAACATATATATAATAATATAAAAATACATTTAATATATAAATGTATTAATGTAATATTACATAAATGTACAACAATTTGTTAATAAATATATTAACCTTTTATAAATTAATATATTAATAAATATATTAACCTTTTATTAATTAATATATTAATACATAAATAATTAATATATTAAAATATTAATGTATAATGTAATGCAATAATGTAACATGGTAATAAACAAATACCTTAATAATATGTTGTAAAAATATAGATTATATATTGATAGATTTGCAAAACAAAATGAAAACAAATAAATAATAAAACAAATAATGTAATGTAATAGATTTGTAATGTAAATAAATATTGATAGATTTGTAATGTAATAATGTAACATGTTAATAAACAAATACCTTAATAATATGTTGTAAAAATATATTTCAATAAGATTTCTTATGATACCTTTGTATATGAAAACAACAACTTGGAGGAAGTGACTTGATACAAATATCTTGGAATTGATATTCACCACAAGCTGAATTGGAATTATAGCATTGAGAAAAGGATTATTGCGGGATGGAAAGCTTATTATGGGCTTGAAAACAATTGTAAATCAGCTGATCTTTGGAGTTGGGATAAGAAGAAACTCTTCTTTAAGACTCGTGTTACACTTGTTATTCTTTATGGATGTAAAGTCTGGGGCTGTAGTATCTCTCGTGAATCTTGGAGAAAGATAGAGAAAATAAAAAAGAATTTTATAACCTATAATCTCAAAATTAAAGGAAATACGCCCTATCCCATCCTCCTCTTAGAAACAGGCCTCTCCCCTATTGAGAACATGGCTATGACTAGATAGCTAATGTATAAGAACAAGTTAAACAAAATGGAAGACAAGAGGCTACCTAAAATTGCTTCAAAATCAAGTCAGAACCACCATCGACTCAAGCGAGGATGGCATAAAGACGCCCGGTCTTGGCTAAACTATTGGGGAATCATGGAAGAAACCATTTTGAAGAAAAAAAAATACTATAAAAAAACGTCTATTAAAACCATTTTGGGAATCAAAATTTAAATAGAAAATGTGATGTGATAAAGAGTTAGAGGAAAAAATAAAATTAAGGTATTATAAAGATGTAATAAACCCTAATCTAGAAGATCAAAATTGTCTATCTGTTTCTCCAAGTGTAAAGAAAAAAATAATCATTGCTAAGTTAAGAACAAATTCTCACGAGCTCCATAGTGAAACTGGGCGTTGGTCAATTCCTAAAACGCCATGGGATGAAAGAGTGTGTCACCTTTGTGACACTAAGAAGGTTGAAGATGAAAAGCACTTTCTCTTAGATTGTCCAGCCTATGCCCATATTAGATCTCATTTTCAAAATATTTATCACACTACCAACCTTTCTAATATCTTAACTCAACAAAAGTTTGGTGATCTTGGAAAGCTTCTCTTAATGATTTTCGAGCACATAAACAAAATTCTAAAGAATCACAAGTAATCACTTGCCCTCTTAAGGTCCAATAGAACAAATCGGTCTTAGTGGATGTTAATAATCATCATCATCATCATCATATTGATAGATTTGTAAAACAAAATGAAAAATAAATAAATAATAAAACCTATTAATTAAGTAATAAAGTAAAATATTAATAATAATAGTAATATATTAATTAATTAACACCCTAATATAATGTATAAATTAAGTATCAATATATTAATGTATAATGTAATGTATTAGTGTAATATGTTAATTAATAAATACTTTAATAATATATTGTATTAATTAATTTATATATTAAGATATTGCAATAAGAAAGCAAAAACAAAGAAATAATATAACCTATTAATTAATTAATTAAGTAAAACATTTCTTATACATTAGTAATGTATTAATACATTAATAAAATAATAATGAAGAAATATATTAATAATAATGTAAAAATACATTAATGTAATATTACATAAATGTATAAAAGTACTAATGTGTTAATTAATAAATATATGAACCATTTACTATCTAATATATTAATACATAAATATATAAAATTTTAGTATTAATTAATTAATTAATACATACATTAATGTGATGTATAAATTAACTATCAATATATTAATGTATAATTTAATGTAGTCATGTAATATGTTAATTAGTAAATACTTTGATGATGATGATGATGATGATTAACATTCACTAAGACCTAATAATATATAATATATTGTACTAATATATTATAAATTAATAAATTGGTAAAGTACACATACATTATTACTTTTTTTTTTTTTTTGTTAGTTTGTTTGTGACCTATCGAACTAGCCACACCAACCCTTAACATGGATAGATTTTTTGTCCCTGTAGGTTTCGAACCGGTGACTTTAACATCACGAAGTGCCTTAACAACACACTATGTCACCAACTATCCTACACCTCAGGGACTCACATACATTATTACAATAATCATTAAATAATTAGTTAATTAATTAATACATTTATAAACTCTGAATAAAATTAATAAAATATTAAAGTACTATTAATTAATCTATTAATAAAGCATCCATAGATTAATAATAATGTCAAAATATAATAATACATTAAATTATTAAAGTATTAACCAAATATGCATACAATATTGGTACAGTAAAACTACAATAAAGTAAAAGCATATTTGTAATACATTATTATTTATACTTTAATAATGTATTAAATTATTTTTTTAATATTATTTTTTTTATTATAAAATAAATAATAATTCAAATAACCGTAACCTAAATTTTAATAGGAATAATCCTAACCCAAATATTTTCCTAAATAGTAACCCTAATAACTCCAATAACCCCAACACTCTTAATAAACCTAACCCAAATCTTAATAAATCCAACACTAATTCTAATAACAATTGACCACAATATATTATTAATGCCTTATTATTTAGATGGTTAATTATTAATATTAATTAACAATTATTGTATAAGGGGTATGTATGTATAATATACATACATAACCTTAAAGTAACCACAAGGGCAATGTTAAAAATGACGTCATTTTAACTGAAATCCAGTTAAAATGGTGTCAATCGACATATATCAACCACTTTTTACTTAAATGTGGTTGTTGCTAAAAAGTGGTTGATACACGTCAATAAGTGTCATTTTCCACCCTTTAATTATGGTTGACCATAACCATGGTTAACTTCCCTATATCTTTTCTATGAATGACCTTTACTATGAATGACCTTCAATACAATTGACCTTGGTTGAGCATGGTCATGGTTGAATGTCATTGACCATGGTTGATAATGGTTAACCATGTTTGACAATAGTTTATGTTTGTCACATAGCGGCGTTGGGAAATGGTCGTCTCAGTGGAATGTTAGGCTATGTTTGTCACATTGTGACATCGGGTTATGTACATCACATTATGACAATGGGTTATCTTCATGAGACAATGACATTTGGAATGTTTCTCAAATTATGACGAGAAAAATTGGAACCGTCAAACATTTGGAAATGCTTCTCACATTTTAACAATGGTTAAGGGTTTGTTTGTCACATGACATCGTAAGGTTTTGGTCGTCACATTGCGATGTAGGGTTTTTGTTTGACATAATGTGGTGTTGGAATAGATTTTTCATAGTTTGACAATGGGTTATGTTCATCACATAACGATGTTGGGAAATGGTAGTCTCACTGGATTGTTGGGCAATGTTTGTCAAATTGTGACATGACATTGTAAGGTTATTGTCATCACATTGTGACATAGGGTTTTTATTTGACACAATGTGGTGTTGGAATAGGTTTGTCATAGTTCGACAGTGAGTTATATTCATAACATAGCGATGTTAGGAAATGGTCATATCACTAGAATGTTGGGTTTGTTTCTCACATTGTGACATTAGGTTATCTTCGCCAGACAATGGAATTTGAAAAAGTTTCTGCCATTATGATGATAGGATATTTGCGTTACACTGCGACGGCGAGGTTATGGTAATCACATTGCAATGACTAGTCTATGTTCATCAAATTGCAACAATATGGATATGTTCATCACATTACGATGGCGGGGCTATGTTTGACACATCCCGACATTAGTGTGTTTGTCATATTATGACACTACTATGTTCGTCACCTTGCAACATTACTATGTTCATCAATATGAAATGAAAAGTCTATGTTCTTCACATTGAGACAGTATGGGTATGTTTGTCACATTATGATGAAAGGGATATGTTCGTCACATTGCGACAATATGGGAATGTTCATCACGTTGTGATGACAAGGCTATGTTTGACACATTGTGACATTACTATGCTTGTCAGATTGTGACACTACTATGTTCGTCACATTGAAACATTACTATGTTCATCGCCTTTCGACGACAAGGCTATGTTTGTAACATTGTGACAATATAGGTGTGTTCGTGACATTACCACGACGAGACTATGTTTGTCACATTACAATGACAGGGCTATGTTTGTCACATTGCGGCATTACTATGTTTATTAGATTGTGACACTACCATGTTCATCATATTGCATCATTACTATGTTCATTACTTTGTGATGGAAAGACTATGTTTCTCAAATTGTGACAATATGGGTATTTTCAACACAATGTGAGGACGGGCTATGTTCATCACATTAAGACGATTATGATATGTTTGATGCATTGCAACAATACTATATTTGTCAAATTGTGACTATAATGTTCGTCACATTGGGACTTTACTATGTTCATCAATTTGTGGCAAAAAGGCTATGTTCATCACATTGCGACAATATGGGTATGTTCGTCACATTATCATGATGGAGCTATGTTTGTCACATTACAAGGACAAAGCTTTTTTTGAAAAATTGTGACATCAATATGATTATCAGATTATTATAGTACTATGTTCGTCACGTTTCAACATTACTATGTTCATCACTTTGTGATGACAAGGCTGTGTTTGTCACATTGCTACAATATGTGTATGTTCGCCACTTTGCAATGATGGGCTACGTTCATCACATCACAACAACAGGGCTATGTTTGACACATTACAACATTACTATGTTTGTTAGATTACAACACTACTATATTCATCAAATTGCAAAATTACTATGTCAATCACTTTGCGACAACAAGGTTATGTTCGTCACATTGCGACAATATGGCTGTGTTTGTCACATTATAACAGTGGGGCTATATTTGTCACATTACGACAACGGTGCTATGCTAATCACATTATGACGTTACTATGTTTTTTAGATTGTGACACTACTGTGTTCATCAAATTGCAAGATTACTATGTTCATCACTTTGCGACGACAAGTCTATGTTCATCACATTGAACCAATATTGGCTATGTTTGTAACATTATGATGGTGGGATATGTTCGACACATTCTGACATTACTATGGTTGTTAGACTCTGGCGGTACTATGTTCGTCATGTCACAATGTTTGGTGTTGTTCATCATACGTGAACGTCGGGTCATGTTGGTCACATGACAATGTTGGTTTATGTTCAACACATTACAAAAATGAAGTTTTGACAAGTTTTTTTTTAAGAGCTAATAAATTGGTTCTTTTGTCACAAAGATAGGCAAACCATATTTAATTTTACACATGATGATTTTTACTTGTTCTAAAGAAATTGATAGAAAATCATATTGAACATTGTACAAATGATGAATTATACTTGTTCTAGGGACATTGATAACAAATCATTTAATAATTTTGACTTGTCATAAAATCACTTATAACAAATCAATGCTAAAGTGTTACTAAATTATTGATAAATTAATACATCATTAATTAATACATTGCTAAAGTATTACTGCACTAATAATGTAATACATTAACAATACATTATTACATTAATAATACATTAAATAAACATTAAATGCATTAATAAATACATTACTAAAGTGAGAATACATTAAAATATTAATAAAGTAATAAATAATACATTAAATTAAATTAAAATTAAAATTGTTAAGTTATTATCATTACATTCTTATTATTAAAGTATATTTTAATTATTTTATTATTATTATTATAAAATAACCCTTAATACAAATAACCATAACCCTAATTTTAATGGGAAAAACTCTAAACCTAATCTCACTCTAACCTTAATAGTAATAAGTATTAACAATAATTGAAATGTATAACAAGAGTGATAACTTTCCTTTAAATTTTAATGCATTTATACTAAGATTAGTGTCTAAGGCATCATGAGCTTGTATTGATTACGCCGAAAGGCGTACACCTATTGACAATGGGCACAATTAATGATCTTTTAACCTTATTTAACCTTAAACCCTAATCTGATGGCTACGCATTGAAGATGTTGGCATATTCTTAGTCGTCCTCCAAAATCAATGGGTCAGATTTATTGTTCATGACTTTCTTTCATTTATCAAGGCATTTGTTAACATGTTTACTTTTTAACATTTACCTAATCACATTAAAAAATTACTGTAAGGATATGTAATTTCCACGTTTAAATGATTAAGTAGGATTAAACTGTGGCATCTAAATAAATGCCCACATTCTTCTTTTGAACTGGCTTTCTGATGCCCACGCATTACATTTATAAACCTAATGCAACCAAACGTTTCATATTACCACATACATTTTACATTGGGGGCATGTGTTCTATCTCATTACCATGGGAACACATGCTTCATATGAAGTGTGAACCGTGTACTGTAATCGGTTTTCTTCAATTATATCAACCATGCTTCTGTAATCAGTTTTCTTCAATTTTCAGGCTATTTGACATGCTATGATAAATTACCATACTCAAATAGTAGTGAGCATTGATAAATTGTGAAGCAAGAAATGAAGAGATAAAATAATAGAACAGAAAACAGTATATTAGAATATATGAAGAAGAGTACAATGAGAAGTAAGTCTGAAGAAGTACTATGCAATGGGAAAATAGCTGAGCTAAATAGGCTCAAGCAAATCAAGAATAGAAAGTACAGCTGGCCAGGACAGTTGGCAGTATACAGTCAGACTGTTGAGGTTACATTATATTTAACACTCCCTCTTAAACTCAATAGTTACAAACATCATCACTGATTATGCCTAAGTGTTGTCTCTGAAAATCAAAAACTGATTTTCCTAGTGGCTTTGTAAAGATATCAACAAGCTGATCTCGAGAACCACAGAATTGTAGTGCAATATCACCATTATTGACTAACTCGCGTATGAAATGAAAATTAGTGTCAATGTGTTTTCTTTTCTTATGAAACACATGATTTTTGGATAGAGCAATTGTTGAAGTATTGTCACAGAAAATAGGAGTTGGATCCTTTTCTGTATGTGACATATCTTTCAATATTCTTCTCAGCCACATGGCTTGACAGGAAGTTGAGGTAGCTGTAAATTCTAGCCTTGTACAATATCTACTGCAAACTGATATTCAGAAAAGATACAATGGCAAACACATACATTACACAAAGATTTTTCACCTGGAAACCCAAACCGGGAAAACCAACATATATTATATTGATACACACTGTTTTACATTGTTTACAATACAATATTCATATAGGATCCAGCGGCATCCAAAACCCTAACCCAATGACCTGGATTAGTCCAAAACCCTAATTCCTTAACCAGAACTAGAAAACCATCGGCAAAAAACCATGTGCCAAAAACCACCTAATATCATGTGGTCCCGGTAATATGTCGTCCCGGAAATATGTCGGCCCGGAAATATGTCGACCTGGAGAAAATATGTTGGCCCGAAAAAAAAAAAATCGGGGGCGCTGCCCCCCTGCGCGCCCCCCTCTAACCCCCCTGCACACCCGGCACAGGCGCTCAGACACTACTACACATGCAAATAATATAACACATACCCAACAGTAGCAGCGACATACTCTGCCTCTACAGAAGATATTGAAACAATTAGCTTCTTCTTTGATTCCCATGAGATTAGGTTCGTGCCCAGTTGAAAAACATGCCCAGATGT
This sequence comes from Picea engelmannii, assembly GCA_009831015.1. Classification (NCBI taxonomy): domain Eukaryota; kingdom Viridiplantae; phylum Streptophyta; class Pinopsida; order Pinales; family Pinaceae; genus Picea; species Picea engelmannii. The sequence continues at coordinate 20,653 of ML809209.1, forward strand.
GCTTTTCCTGTCATCTAGGATGCCTGCAAAATCACTGTCTATGTAACCAGAAAGTTGATTACTATAATATTTAGTGTACCATAAGCCGAAATTGAGAGTTCCTGCTACATATCTCAGAATTCGTTTTGCCATTATCCAATGAGAATCTTTGGGGGATTCCATGAATCTGGAAACAAGGCTGGCTGCATACATAATGTCAGGCCTAGTTGCTGTAAGATACAAAAAACTTCCTACTAAACTTTTGTACAGGGTAGAGTCCACTGTAGGACCTTCATCATTCTTGCTCAATTTTGTGCCTAGGGGTATAGGGGTTTCTACTGGATTGCATCCTTCCATGTGAAATCTTTTCAGGATGTCTACTACATACTTTTTGTTAGAAAAATAGGACCGTGGAGAAATAAAATAAAACAAATGTAGAAACAAAACACAGAAGACACACAATACAAAAGAGACACATATTTACGTGGTTCACCCAGTGTGGGCTACATCCACCAGAGAAATTGCCAGGTCCTTCCTTTATTATTATCCATCAAATGAAGGGATACAACCTACAGCAAAACCCATTGTAACTTCATCTTCTTTCTCTCACAGTCTCCTCTCTTAGAATACAATATTCACCATCATCCATAGCCGTAATACATTTCCCTCATAAAAGAGGGTTGCCTTCTAGGGAAAAAAACCCTAACATAATCTCTACCGTTAGATTTGCGACCTTATAATGAATGGTCCAGATTTACAATGAAATTACAATATACTTTTACAAGGCAATTTTTGCTTCGGGGGCTTCACCCACGAACCCCCACTGGGGGCCCACTTGCCCCCATACCCCCCAGTCGGGGGGATAGGCCCCCCAGACCCCGCAGAGGGGGTACCCCCCCTCTATACTCCCCCGCGTGGAAGAGTGTACATACTTCTGGGGTGTAAATACTTCATGGGGTATAAACACGACTGAAAGCAAGGACCTTTAAATCAGGAAGATGATCAGGCTCTACAACCAACAATCTCCCACTTGGAGACTGATCTCAACAACTCCACCGCTATTGTATATGCTGGACTCTGAACCTTCTTGGACCTAGAAAATTTCTCATCTTCATCTTCATTCTTGAAGACCAACTGAAACTGAGCAAGAACTCAATTTCTCCTTGGTTACTCCCTTTGTTAACATGTCTGTAGGATTCTGGCTAGTGTGTATCTTTTCCAGCTTCAATTGTCCATCTTCCAATGCAGATCGTATGAAGTGGTACCTCAACTATATATGCTTAGTCTTTGAATGGAAGGTTGAGTTCTTTGCAAGGTGAATGGCACTCTGACTGTCACAGTACAACTTGTTGTTCTCCTGCTTCTTTCCCAATTCCTCCATAAACCT
>ML809209.1:25617-100422 GCA_009831015.1 Picea engelmannii
ACCTCAATCCCTAAAAAATATTTCATTATGCCAAGATCTGTCATCTCAAACTCAGATTGCATGGCATGTTTAAAATTTGTTAACTCAAGATTTCCTGTATAGATCATGTCATCAACATATAAACATACAATCAAAATTTTACTATGCTAATTTGTTTTTGTGTAAAGAGTTGGCTCATTTTGACTTTTGTTGAAACCACTTTTGATCAGATAAGTGTCAATTCTATTGTACCAAGCTCTTGGAGCTTGCTTTAAGACATACAAGGCTTTCTTCAACCGATATACTTTGGCTGGCTGCTCTTGGACTTCAAATCTAGGTGGTTGATCGACATAAACTTCTTCTTCTAAGAAACCATTCAGGAATGCTGACTTGACATCCATCTGGTATACTTGCCATTTGTGTTGGGCTGCTATAGCCAATAGAGTCCTTACAGTGTCTAATCTTGCTACTGGAGAAAAAGTTTCACCATAATCAGTACCTGGTTGTTGTGAGAATCCTTTGGCAACAAGTCTTGCCTTGTTTTTTTCAATCTGCCATTTTTCATTGAGTTTAGTTTTGTAAACCCACTTGACACCAATACTCTTCTTGTGTCTTGGAAAATCAACAAGATCCCATGTCTTGTTCTTCTCAATGGAGTCAATTTCTTGGTTCATGGCTTGAACCCAATGTGGCTCCTTAGTTTCTTCCTTAAAAGATGTAGGTTGACATGACATTAAAGCAAAAATATTGTGTTGTTCAAAGTCATCCAACTGCTGATGGATTTCTCTCAAACTTCGAGTTCTCCGATTTTGTGGTTCAAAGAATGATTCTCTGCTAGAAGTTGAGTTATCCTGAGAATTTTCAAGTTGTCTTTGTACCTGCAATCTTGGAAGAATAGTTTGAGGTACTTGTTGTTTCGAATTTTCTGCATTTTCAGAACTTGGCAGCAATGGATTTTGACTGTCCATCTGCTGATTTTCTGAATCATTCCAAAATTGATTTTCCAGAAATTTTACATCTCTGTTGAGAATTAGTTTCTTGGTGATTGGATTGTAAAGCATGTAAGCTTTAGATGCTTCACTATATCCAGTGAAAATACATTTCTCACTTTTGTCATCAAGTTTCTTCCTTAATTCGGAAGGTATGTGAGTGTATGCTATGCATCTGAATGTCCTTAGATGTGCAACATTTAGCTTTGTCCCACTCCATGCTTCTTGAGGAACTTTCATCTTTAGACTGGTGGTTGGAGATCTATTCAGGAGATAAATTGAGCATGCTACTGCTTCAGCCCAAAAAGTATTTGAAAAACTTTTCTCTTTAAGAAGTGTTCTTGCCATATTCATTATTGTTTGATTTTTCCTTTTAGCCACTCCATTCTGTTGTGGAGTATATATGGTTGTTGTTTGCATGATAATGCCTTGTGATTTGCAGAAATTTGCAAATTATCTGGAGTTGTATTCTTCTCCTCCATCTGACCTGAGTGCTTTGATATATTTGCCACTCTGTTTTTCAGCTTCTGCCTTGAATTCTTTGAATTTTGCAAAAGTTTTAGACTTGTGTCTGAGAAAATAGATCCATATTTTTTTGCTGAAATCATCAATAAACGTTAGAAAGTAAAAGCTACCACGTATTGACTCTGTTTGCATTGGTCCACATAGGTCAGTGTGAACAAGTTCAAGATGTTGTTTGGCTTGATTGGAAGACTGTGGAAAACTAGTTCTCTTATGTTTTCCAAGTATGCAAGACTCACATGGGGGAATTTGCTCTTTAAAGATAGGAAGACCTTTGACCATGGAGTTCTTCTAAGGAAGAATTAGACTCTTAAATGGTAGATGTCCAAATCTTGTATGCCAAACCATTGTTTCATTCAGGGTAGATGCACTTTGTGCATATGGTTGAATCAGATTTGCAGTTCTGAGGGTAAGGGGAAACATCCTATTTTGACTCATATGGATTTCAGAAATCAATTTTCTGCTTGGGTTTTTGTCATATATTTTGCAAGACGCTCCCTCAAAAAGTACCTTATAGCCATGTTCAATGAGCTGTCCTACACTTAGCAAATTATGTTTCAGATATGGAACATGATAGACATTGTTTATGTCTTTCTTTACATTCTGTTTAGTAAGAATAGGAACAGTTTCTTTTCCTTGAAATTTGACTAAATAATCGTTTCAAAGTGTAATATCAGATGAGATTGAAGAATCAATGCATGAAAGTAAATCTTTGTTACCTATCATGTGATTGCTGCATCCACTGTCCAGCAACCAAATATCTTTAGGTTGTTGTTCAGTCTTGTGGCATGAAAGAAACATACCTCTTGAGTTTTCTCCCATGTGATTTGACACATGAGCTCTGCCTGAGAGCTGATCTGCTTGCTTCTTCCTGCATTCAGATTCATAGTTCCCATACTTTTTGCAGTAATATCATTATATGCTTGATTTCTCATTTGATCTTCTCCCTCTGCCTCTTTGAGGTTGGAAATTCTGATGTTGATTTTGTTGTTGTTGTCTTTGACCTTGAAAATTTTGATTTGGATACTGTTGTCTATTACCTCCACTAGAGTGAGGGTTACTGTGATTGCTCCCTCTTCCTTGGTGACCTTTGCTTCTTCCTCTGCCTCTCCCTCTGCTGAAGGAGAATTGAGTTTTGAAAGCATTGGAGATTGACTCATCTGTGAGATGCAGTCTAGTCTCATGTGTCACCAGAGAACCAATTAATTCATCTGTTGAAAAACTTCACAGATCCTTGGATTCAAGGATTGTTGTTACAACCATTTCGAATTTCTTTGGTAAACTTCTGAGTATTTTCTCAACAATGTGTTGATCAGTGATGGTTTCACCAGTTAATCTGATCTGGTTCATGATGCCCATGACTCTGGTCATGAACTGATCCACATTTTCGGACTCTGTCATCCTTAGAGTCTCGAATTGCGTCCTCAAGGTTTGCAGTTTAACTGTTTTGACCCTATCATTTCCTTGGTAGGAAGATTTAAGGATGTCCCAGGCCTGTTTTGAAGTACCAGCACCTGTGATTTTTGAAAAAATCGAGTCATCCACAGAATTTTGAATCCAAAACTTAGCTTTATTTTATTTGTTTTTCTGAGTTTCCTGAGCAATTTTCTGTTGATTAGTCATGGTAGACAGGTCTGCTGGATCTGGTTCCACATATCCATGATCCACTAGATCCCAGCACTCTTGTGCTTGCAAGAAGGATTTCATCCGAAGAGACCATAACTCATAGTTCTTTTCAAGAAGAATCAGACCCTGAGTTGGTCCTAAATTGCTAGATGACGCCATATATATATTTTTTTAAAGAATTTGAACAAAACAGAAACAAAATTCTTACTTACCTATCTCCTGCGTATAATTTGCAGTGACTTCAGAACTCTGTGTTCAAGATTTCGTGAGTTTTTGGCTTCGTGATTCTGACGTCAGGACTTCGTTATACGATTCCTCCAATCTCTTGTCCCTCCAACCTCCAATCGCCGAAACGTCGATTTGTCAATGGGAGCTTATTGGCCTTGAATTTGGCCTTAGTCACCGTGCAATGTGACCATGTGCCTTGATGTTAAAGCACTACAGGATTTTCCGGTTCTTTGTCTTTCAATTTTCCGAAATGTCGAGATTTGCCTTTGGACAATTCAACGGTCGAGATCTTCCTGTGGTCTGACGGCCCAGATCTTATGACCAAAACTCATAAGACCGCAGTCAAACCTCTTATCGGGATTCGAGGTTTCGAAGGTCGAAATGCATTGGACCTCTTGTCCACGGAATCCCCGATTTCTCGGTTCTTGATTTCACGATGCATGACCTTTCCTTTCGGGAAATTTCTCGATTGCTTTGATCTCCGCCACGCGTCCTCCTATATTGGACGGTCCTGAATTATCCTCACAAATTCACGATTTGATATGTTTCAGACGTCTCGTCTCCAGGATCCGCGAAACATCGAACCTCGGTGTGCCGATTGGTTCTCTCGATCTCGCCCACGTGTCTCCTCAAAATGGACGGTCCTCGTCGTTTTGCAATTTCGCGACTTGCGACTCCAAATTCCCTGTCAACTGAGAACCCTGATTGTCAATATGTCGATGGTTTCCTCAATGTATTCCACATGTCCAAACAAATGGATGGTTGTGATCTTATCGCTATTTCGTGAATCGCGATTTTGCGACTTTCGTCGTGGAGTGTCTTTCGTCAAAAAGAACTCCGATATCCCGAACTCCGAAATGTCGATGGAGTGATGGCTTGGATCTGCTGCCACTTATCCTCTGAGATGGACAACTCACAATCCTCTCGGGATTTCACGATACGTGATGTCGAGATTTCGCATATCGGGATTTTGGAGAGTAATCTCCTTCGCTTTTCCAACTCCCGATCCCCGATTTTGTGAGGGGATAAGATCGACGACTCACGATCTTTCCTGATCCAACAGTCCAGAATAGCTCATGACCGCGCGATTCGTGAATTCTCAGGACAGTCTTCTGACTTTTACACCTTGCGAGTCAGCGAAATGCCGAGATCTCGCCACGTGTTTCTTGATGGACAACTCAAATGATTTCAGGATTTCGCGACTTCACAAGTTGAAATTTCTCCTGTACACTCCAGAGGACTAAACCTCGTGTACCTTCTCGTTGATCCAACAACCTTCGGTCCTCTGCGTAAGATCTAACGACTGAAATTCTTTCATCCTTTCGCGGTCTCCTTGTCCCTTCTAAACTGGATTTTCGCCTCGGATCTGTTCGTAGGACAAATCTTACAGCCGTGACGGTTGTTCTTTGAACCTGAGACACGTTCTTTACTGCCTTTGCAAGGATTTTCTTCTGCGGAAGAAAATTTTGTGAATCTTTCAAGGATTTGAAAGAATTTCGTGAGCTCTTTGTTCTCTGCTACAATCTTTGACAGATTTGAGAGAATTCCCGTAAATATTTAAACGATTATGCCTTTTGCAGGAATCTTTAGCGAATTTGAACGAATTCTTTGAATTCTTCAAGAGTTCCCGCCTCCTGCAACTCTTCTTCGTAAATCTTTGATGATTGTTGAAAATTGTACAAGAATCTTTAAATTTTCTTCTTCTGCACTCTCTTCTTCCTCGATCTTTCGAGCGTTGTACGCTCTACGAATTCGCGTGAGCTTCTTACACTGATCTTTGAGCGTTTGAAGGTCTGCTTCCTCATGGAAGTTTCCTGCGAGGATCTTTCGAGAGTATGACAAACACCTCTCCAAGCCTTGTGAAAAGTCTGTGTCAAAATGCTCTCAAGGTCCGTGAAGCTCTGCGCTGTTTGAGGATCGTGTTGCTCTCGAGCTTGTGTGAAGAGGCTTACTACTGTAGCTCTGATACCATGATAAATTGTGAAGCAAGAAATGCAGAGAGAAAAGAATAGAACATAAAATAGTATATTAAAATATATGAAGAAGAGTACAATGAGAAGTAAGTCTGAAGAAGTACTATGCAATGGGAAAATAGCTGAGCTAAATAGGCTCAAGCAAATCAAGAATAGAAAGTACAGCTGGCCAGGACAGCCGGCAGTGTACAGTCAGACTGTTGAGGTTACATTATATTTAACAAGCATCGCCAGGTTTGAGGAAATTACCATACTCAAACAGTAGCGGGCATCCCCTGCTTGATCCATTTTCTGGTGACGAGCATCTTGGTGTCCGTATCCACTCTAGATTGCCTCCTCCACAATCATCCTGCGGTCTGAAGCCTCAATCTGTTGCCTCCTCCACATTCATTATGGATTATGTATTAATTAAATGTTTTCGGTATCCTCTCTTCATGGATTCATTTTATTTATAGAGTGAATCCTCATAAATAAATTCTCCTTTCTGCATGTTAATAGATTCTGTATTAAATAAATGCTTTATGTAACCTCGTGGATTCATTTTATTCACAGTGTAAATCCTCATAAATAAATTCTCCTTTGTGCATGTTAATAGGGCAAGGACTGTCTTAGCATCACTTTATTAAAGTTGAAAAATRTCATTTTCAATAAGGTTACGATTAACAAATGTTTACCCAAATTTTAATTTTMACAATATAAGTGGTACTAATACCATCACTAAATTTTCATATATATATATATATATATATATATATATATATATAAATAAATGAGAGAATTTTATATAAGAAACTATAATTTAATGCGTACAACTTATAACTTCATACTTCTTAATTTCTGTAAGAGTAGTACAGGACAGAAGTGGAAAAAACCCAATTCGATTCATTTATCTCACAAAGTATTTTGCCTCTATCTTGAATATAATATAAGCTATAGTCTCTCGCCTTATAACTAAAGATTTACATCCAATAGTCTATTATTACTACAAACTTCTAAACTACGAATGTAGAAGTAAAGTCATTTGTAGCTAAGATTAATGGAGATTCAGTATATCAATACAAACAAATGAAATATGACAAAAAGGGAATAACATGGGACACTGCTAATCCTTTCCATAGTTTTGGAAAAATAATACACAATTATGGGGAATTTAGATATAATTGGATAATTCAAATTTAAATCATAATAATAGGGTTCTAAGTATAATCAAAAGACATAGTGATAGGAATCTAGATATAATTGGATAACTCAAACTTAAATTATAATAACCTAGCAAGGAAAGAAACAGGAAAAGGGGTTCCTAAAATTATGAAATTGGCTTAACAATTAAAATTGATTTTACCAACACAATTTTCAATCATCCAATTTGCAAATTTACAACCTACATCATCACATTAAAATTATAGATCATAGAATTGCAAATTTACAACCTGCATCCGCACATCACAGATGTAGATCATAGAATTTGCAAATTTACAACCTACATCCTTGGACGAAAAGTTGGAGACAGCGATATCTTTAGCTAGAGTGAGGGAGATTTTGATAACATTGTAATTTGTAGTTGAAGCGGGAACTCAAGCTAGTGGCCCAGCAGGCACTACAGTATACAGGCCAGAAATTAACCCAGGTAGTGGGTATGAAGCTTGCAAAGGTAGAAAGAATAGTACAAGAAACCTTGCATAGATTTTCAACTAAGTTTAATAGAATTGTGTTGTTGTTTTGAATGGGTCATAACTGTATTTTCTTATATATTTTTATTTGAATGGAAATATATACTTAATCCTTGAATTTTATTTAACACTCTTCTTTGATCATGGCATAATGGTCCACTTCATTTTCCATGGCGTCCTGTTTGATTTTGAGGTTGCTTTAAATTTCCAACATTAATTAATTGCCATGGTGAACAATCCAACATTTTTCACTCAGCCATAACTCGTGAGAATTGATAACCTACGAATAATAATACGTATTTCTTCATCATGGTTTAAGAAGCAGATCAGATCGCTGATGAGCTGATACAAAACAGAAAATGACAGGCTGGCTGCTTGTCTAAACAGACTGGCACATTTATTGATTGATGAATTATGAAGGTATGGGCGAGGACTGCACTGGCGAAGCCGCTTCTCATAAAATTGAATTTGTTAACCAGTTTAAGGAAATATAGAAAAGCAATGTGTCAACTTAGTCATGATTCCTTTCATCTTTAGAAGCAAGTGCGCTGTTTCATTGGCGTTGTCTTGACGTTGTTTAAACGTTATATAACTTTTTAGTAGCAATAAGTAATTTGTACAAAATTTTAATTTTTTGTTATTTAAATTACATTTTTATTTCTAAATATATAAAATAGATTCAAACGATTTATAACTTTTTGGTATTCAAACATTTTATAACTTTTTGATAACATTTAAGACTACTATCTAATTGTAATATGTTCAAAATAACATTCAAGACTACTATCCAATTGTAATATGTTCAAAATAACATACATTTAAATCACAATATATCAAAACAAAAGATTGTAAACATCGTAAATTTTAATTTGATAAATTCAATGTAAATAAATAAATAAAATCTACTCTGTAATAAAATTCTAATTATTTTTAAATTTATGCACAATCTTATCGAGAAAATAAATATTTTTATAATTATATTTTAAATTTATGCACAATCTTATCGATAAAATAAATATTTTTTACTTTAAAATATTCGGTATAAATTTTTGGTTATAATAAGAAAAAGAAAATTTGCATTGTTTATAAACTCAGTTGTGGGTAAATCCCACGCTAACCCTACCACTTACAACCTAGAATTGTAAGATGCCAAAGTACATCATATATGTTATAATTACCACCATGATTTCACATCACTAGGCTATGTTTGAATTGTAATTACGCCGAAAGGCTTACACCTATTGGCAATGGGAATAATTAATCACCTTTTAATCTAAAATTCTAATCTAATGAATAACAATTGAACATGCTGGCATATTCATAGTCATCCTCCCAAATCAATGAATGTGATTTACTCTTCATAACTTCCTTGTACTTTTGAATGCATCCGTACCTATTTACTTTTTAACATTTACCTAATGGGAAGAGCACATTGCAATCTGATGAACATATTAATGTTGCAATCTATTGAACATATTAATGCTACAATGTGATGAACATAAATTGACGTCATGATTTGATGAACATAGGCATGCCATCCCAATGTGGATAGTTATGTCGCAATCTAACGAACGATTACAAGCATCGCAATGTGTTGCACATCGTCTTCTTGTCGTAGTGTGATGTACATTTCCTCTCCTTTCTATGTGACATACATATCCTAATGTCACTATGTGACAACATTTACATACATCGCAATGTGTCAAACATAGGAACATTGTAATATACCAAACATAGTAACGTCTCAATGTGACGAACATATATGGACTTCACAATGTGACGAACATATATGAAATTCGCAATGTGACGAGAATATGTGTTGATCACAATGTGACGAACTTATCCCTTTCATCAGTATGATGAGCACTTCCTTGTCATCACAATGTAATGAACATTTCCTTGTCGTCACAATGTGATGAACATTTCTTTGTCGTCGCAATGTGATGAACATTTCCTTCTCATCGTAATGTGACAAACATATACATCAATCACAATGTGATGAAGATAGTCATGTCATCGCAATATGACAACATAGCTCTTTCATCATAATGTGATGAACTTAAACATATTTCACAATGTGACAAACATTGCCCTGTTGTTGCAATGTGAAATCAAATCCTCACATTGCAATCTGAAACACATATCGTGACATGGCATTGTATTTCCAAATGCCACAATTGGATGAACACAACCCATTTTCACAATGTGATGTACACAACGTAATGTAATCATGTGACCAACATAGACCAACATTACAATGGGACAAACACTTCCTGATCTCGCAATGTGATGAACATATCCCCTCTATCAGAGAATGACAAACTTATTCCAATGCCATAATGTGACAAACAAAAACCCTTCATTATAATTTGATGACCATAACCTTACAATGTCATCCAATGAATAAAATTTGATGTCAAAATGTGACAAACAAAATGTAATGTCGCAATGTGATGATCAAAACATAATCAACATTGCAATGTAGTAATGCCAAAAATAGTAATGTCGCAATGTGACAAACATATATGAACGTCACACTATACTGAACATACACATCGATCGTAATTTGACAAACATATATGACGATCACAATGTTATGACATAGCCCTATCATCGTAATATGACAAACATAATTGAACGTCACATTTTGATGAGCATTTCCCTATCGTCACAATCTGATGAACATTTCCCCATCGTCACAAACGAATGAACATTCCCTTTCGTCATAATGTGACACAACCTAATGTTGTCACAATGTGACAAAACCTAATGTCACAATGTGATTAACAAAACATAATCATGGCCCACCATAATCATGGCCTACCGTAATCATGGTCCAACATAATCATGGCATACATCTATTGAAAATGGGCACAATTAATGATCTTTTAACCTTATTTAACCTTAAACCCTAATCTGATGGCTACGCAATGAAGATGATGGCATATTCTTAGTTGTCCTCTAAAATATGGTCAACACCCTGGACCATGAGTATTGTTGTCAATTATGCCAAGTGTATATAAGAATCCTTCGCCGAATTATGTTTGATTATTTCTATATTGACCTATTGTTTCTATGAATCTGTTGTGCAAAATCACATTCTGGAGAATTATGAAGATTTAATCCACTGAACAGTTCTCTGGTGTCCCATACATATCTATGCTCATGAACTGTTTGTTGTCTGCGTGGTATGGACTTCCCTTCATCTCTGCTAACAACCTTCTTGTGAGCACCATAAATGGCATCGGGGTTGCCATCGAGTTGGTTTACGTTTTCTTGTTCATTTTTTATGCTCCAAAGAAAATGAAGGTATAAATATGTAGATAATACCATTGTTGTTGACATAGTTATTTTAGTGCATTCGTTTCAGATCGTCTAATCTTTTGATGATTCTGAATCATTTCGCTTTTTTTTTTCATGACTTCAAGAAAGAAAAAACTGATTTAAGCTCTTAGCATCAAAAGTATGATTTAAGCTCTGGTATCTTTATTTGCACTGCAAGGAAATATCCAAAAGCTATTATGCACGGGTTAGCTGCTACCATATTTTCTATTTGCATGTATGCCTCTCCCTTGTTTGCAATGGTAAGCTCTAAAACCCAAAGGTAATTTACCATGTTAAATTATGTAACAAATAAATGATTCTTTRTTCATGTATTCCCATGTCAAATTATGTAACAAATAAATGATTCTTTGTTCATGTATTCCCATTAGTTTGTACCAATTYTRCATATTAATGAACTAAACAAAATACTCATTTCAAGTTTACACAAACTTCRYCRAGTTATGTCACAATATATTATGAAAGTGGTACAACCACTTTATAAAAGTGTCAACCACTTTATATGCTAGTTAATAGTTATGTATAATTAACTATTACTTTATAAAAGTAATATTTAATTATACATTAACTGTTACAATTATTATCCATGAAAGTGCTTGAAGTTTGCATATTAATGAACTAAACAAAATACTCATGTCAAAATAATCAATTAGTAAATTGCATTATACCATCATGTAAATTAATTACTTTAATTTATATATTATTATTATTATATATTACATTTATGTAATACTTAATTAATACACTAATTATACATTAACTATACATTATTACATTAATTTATATATTGTATAAATTAATATAATAATGTATAATTAGCGTATTAATTAATTATCATATAAATGTTATATATAATAATAATGTATTAATGAAATACATTATTGTTTTATATTAATGTATTTTATTAATACATTAATTATACATTAAAATTACATTATTACATTAATTTATACATTATACAAACATATTAATGTATAATTAATGCATTAATTAATTGTTACATAAATATAAAATATACTTATAATGTATTAATGAAATACATTAATGTTTTGTATTAATGTATTTTAAATTAATTTATACATTAATATATTTGTATTAATATATTAATGGTAGTCCCAAGGCATGTCAGCGGTCAACTATCAACAACCACTTTATAAAAGTGGTTGATATACGTCAATCGACGTCATTTTTCACCTTTCCAAATTAATGATGCAGATCGGCGTATATCAACCACTTTTATAAAGTGGTTGTTGCTAGTATTTATAATATTGTGAAAAACATGTTATTTACATGCACAATGCATAAAATGCATTGATAAATACATTACATTATTACCATAAAACACAATTCATATTTATAAATATTGATATTTATAACTCATCTCAACTTATATTTATATTTATAATATTGTGAAAAACACTATTTATAATATTGTAAAAAACACAAAAAAACAAACACATATTAATTTTAACTCTTAACTTTTAAATAGATAAATTAATACATAAAAGTTAAAGAATTACTAAATTATTTATAAATTAATAAATAAATACATTATTAATAAATGATTAGGTTATTAAAAAATTAATGCCTTATTAATTAATACATTGTTAAATTATTACTACACTAATAAAGCAATACATTAACAATACATTGTTACATTAATAATACATTGAATGCATTAATAAATAAATTACTATATTACTATAGTGTGGATACATTAAAATATTAATACATTAATAAATAATATATTAAATTAAATTACAATTAAAAGTATTAAATTCTTATGATTGATGATGATGATGATGATGATTAACATCCACTAAGACCGAATTGGTTTATCGGACCTTAAGAGGGTAAGTGATTACTTATGATTCTTTAGAATTTTGTTTCTGTGCTCGAAAAGCATTAAGAGAAGATCTCCAAGATCACCATACTTTTGTTGAGTTAATAGGTTAGGAAGGTTGGTAGTGTGATAAATATTTTGAAAATCAGATCTAATATGGGTATAGGCTGGACAATCTAAGATAAAGTTCTTTTCATCTTCAACCTTCTTATTGTCACAAAGGTGACACACTCTTTCATCCCATGGCATTTTAGGAATTGACCAATGCCTAGTTTCACTATGGAGCTTGTGAGAAATTGTTCTTATCTTAGAAATGCTTGTTTTTTTCTTTACACCTGGCTAAAAAGATAGATAATTTTGATCTTCTAGATTAGGGATGATTACATCTTTATGATACCTTAAATTTGTTTTCTCCTCTAACTCTATATCACACCACAATTTCCACTTAAATTTTGTTTTGACGTTTTTTTAATAGTATCTTTATTCTGAAAAATGGTTTCTTCCATGATTCCCCAATAGCTTAGCCAAGACCAGGCATCTTTATGCCATCCTCACTTGAGTCGATGGTGGATATGACTTGATTTTGAAGCAATTTTAGGTAGCCTCTTGTCTTCCATTTTGTTTAACTTGTTCTTATACATTAGCTATCTAGTCATAGCCATATTCTCAATGGGGGAAAGGCTTGTTTCGAAAAGAAGGATGGGATAGCGCATATTTCCTTTAATTTTGAGATTATAGGTTATAAAATTCTTTTGTATTTGCTCTATCTTTCTCCGGGATTCATAAGAGATATTACATCCCCAGACTTCACACCCATAAAGAATAATAGGTGTAACAAGAGTCTCAAAGAGGAGTTTCTTCTTATCCCAACTCCAAAGATCAACTGATTTACAATTGTTTTCAAGCCCATAATAAGATTTCCATCCCCCAATAATCCTTTTCTCGATGATATAATTCCAATTGAGCTTGTGGTGAATATCAATTCCAAGATATTTGTATGAATTCAATTCCTCCAAGTTGTTGTTGTCATATACAAAGGTATGATAGGGGATCTTATTGGATTTAATAATCATGACCTTAGTCTTATCAGTATTAACAGTCATACCCATATTGGAGCAAAAATCCTTGAGGATTCTTAGTTGGTTTTCAAGATCATGGGGACTCCTTGCCATAAGAATGATATAATTGGCATAAAGAAGAATATTGATCACAATACCAGTGAGAGTAGGGCCGACACAACCTTCTTTTTCCAAGCATTCTTCTAACTTGTCAATGTATATGCCAAAAAGGGTAGAGGACAAGGGATAACCTTGTTTGACTCCAATATTGCAATTAATCGCTTTTGACCAGCCCTCAATGTTTTTAAACTTATCAATAACATTCTCATACATCCTTATTGTAGTAGCCCTCAACTAGAGAGGCAATCTTATCTCTTCCAACCTATTCCAAAGGTTTTTCCTAGGAACCAGGTCAAAAAAAATTCTAAAGTCAACAAAACAACAAAAAATATTGATTTTAGTATTGTAGAACTCCTATGCAATGATCCTAAAGGTAAAAAGATGGTCCACATTTAAATGATATCTCCTAAACCCAACCTGCCCTTTATCTCTTTTACCGTGAATTTATAGTCAAAGGCTAATCTTCTTTTCCAAAATAATTCCATAAAGCTTGGCTAAAATTGGGCTAATCATAATGGTCCTATAATTAGAGGGAATGTTTATATCCCCATTTTTAAAAATAGGAACAATGAGGCTTTGCGTCCAGGGTTCAGGGAAGCCCTACTTGACTGCTAAATTGAAGATCTTGTGTATGTGAGGGATAAGGATTGGCCCTCTGATTTTAAAAATTTCAGCTTGGTAGCCTTCAATGTCCTTAACTTTCCCATTTGCGAGCCACTTAACCCTGAACTCTATGTCATCTAAAGAAAAAACTTCTTCCTTTGTAGGGACAATAGGAATGGTGTCCATGGAAATAGGGAACTCGTAAAGGCTTTCAAGGTAGGAATTCTAGGTCCTTAAGGGAATCCTATTATTTTATTTAGTATTTCATTTTAAAATTTGGCTCCAGAACTTCTTAGGATCCAACTTGTACAGTTGTGAAAGTTGCTCTTGCATTTTATTGATATAGTATCTTTTTTTCCTTTTAATTAGAGATTTTGTACGTATTGATCTTATCGAGTTTTAAGGACTCATTAGAAGCATACCTAATGGCTTTCCTATCAATTTTACATTTTTTATCATACCAAGGGTTGGTCGTTCTATTATTCTTTTTATAGGACACCTCGAAAGAGAACTTGTTAATAGAAGTGGAAAGGGTAGTTGTAAAATTATTATAGAGTTATTCAATGTTGTCCTTATAATTTAGGGGGTTTAATTTACTATTTAAATCCTTTAATAAAATGTCAACTTTACTTTTTTCAAAGTGCAAATTCCTTTGATTATCATAATTCTCTTCAATGGTACTCCTATGCATGGAAAATTTTAGAGTTAGGGTTAAAGGTTTATGATTAGAGTCAGGATCATGGTCATTTAAAAGGTCAAAAGTTTCTATTTGGTTGGAAATGGGGATATCAGATATCACATAATCTACAACCCTACTACCTCGCCCATGAATACAGGTCATCTCGTTGGAGTTTGGCCACTTCATTACTCCATTGCAAATTATTAGGTCTTGAGAGCTGCAGATCTTGACCAACTTAGTACCAAACAAATTCTCAATTAGGTATTTAGAGATTATTTTATAGCTATTAGATAAAACAAGGTCCTCATCTAGCCATAAAGGATCATGGTTGGGGTCATTAATTAAAAGAGTATCTTGTTTAGTTGCAGTCCTAGCATTAAAGTCTCCTAGCAGGAGGAGATTACCTTCATTTTTCAAATTATAAATATCTTGTTATAAATTATTATAGGGACAATTTTTATCTAGATTATTTTTCTTATAAAAAGTAGAATTAATAGGTGCAAAATAACAAATTTCTATATACATCTTCTTAGCATTGGTGTCTGAAATTTCTATCCAAATGTATTGATTAAGAGGGTCAATCTTATGAAGTTGAATGTGAGGATAAATGCTCTTTCTAATATAACAAGTTATGCCTCCTATCCCTCTACAGTGGGATTTTTTGTTCCATGCCGACCACAAGACAAATCCTTCCATGTTAGGGACCTTAGACTTCTCATGCTCCCATGTTTCAGTTAGACAGATAATATCAATATCACTTAGGATCAAGCTTATCATAGGACCTTTGCACCATGGAAATCCATGACAATTCCAAAAAAGGATCCTGAGTGTCCCAAATTCATATTTATTATTATCCTTCTAGTCTCTATCCCTAACAATAGCTTTTCGATTTCTAATTATTGCCCATTTTCCTACTTTCCTGGCTTCTTTTACCTTTTGAACTTCCTTCCTTAATTCAACTTGGTCTTCAGGAATGAGGTCTTCATTTATAAATATTCCCCGCCCTTTTAAGCTCAGAGATTTACTAAGTATGTGATATTTATGGTCATTACAACTTACTTTGACACAGATCAACCTATCCTTGTGATCAATTATTTTTCCTAGCCTCTTTGCTTCTATGAGGTAAAGTTGTATCAATTTGTGATTTATTTTTTAATCTTTGTTTTACTATTGCTAGCGTATCCTCCTCTTGTTGTTCTTTTATACCAAAAATTATGAAGTTCAAGGCTCTTTTGTTATGCTCATGGTCCAATTCGATTAGCTTATTCATTTCTTCTTTGATGGGTTTGATATCCAATTTGTTTTCCATATTACCGAGGGTCAAATTGTTGGTTAGTTTTTTTTCTAGCTCTTTAATCCAATCTCTCAAGTTGTGATTTTCGTCAACCCCTCCTTCTTGGGTTGATTGTTTATGTTTTTCCATTTCTTGAATTCTATCCTTCATTGTTTGCAATTCACTCTTGAACCCTAAGAATCTATCCTCTATTTGAGTTTGAATGGTATCTTTAATTTTTTTTCTAGCTCTATTTGGAGTTTTACGTCTTTTTCTTCACTCCTTTTTTCTAATGTTTCTAACTCTATTTAGATTTTGACATCTCTCTCTTCTCTTTTTTTTTCTTTTGATTCCATATAATCATAAAGGATCTCTAGAGTTATTTTGCAGGGCCTCCCTTGTTAAGCTGAGTTTTTGGAATAGGTGGTGGAGTGCTCATATTGAAAAGAAGAGAAAAAAGATGTAACAATTATTATTATTATGGTTGCATTCTTATCATTAAATTCTTATTATTTAAATGATCTTTTTATTATTATAAAATAAATCTTAATACAAATAACTTTAGTTCTAATACAATCATAACTCTAATTCTAATAGGAATAGTTGTAACCCTAATCTCAATATAACCTTAACCCTAATAAATATTAATAATAATTTAAATGTATAACAAGAGTGATAATTTTATTTTAATGTTAATGCTTTAATCTTAATCTCAATATAACCTTAACCTTAATAAATATTAATAATAATTTAAATGTATAACAAGAGTGATAATTTTATTTTAATGTTAATGCTTTAATATTAAGATTAGTGTATAACTCATCTTAATGCTTTATTTGCATACAATGATCAATTGTTCAAATCTCTTAACATTTCTTACATTCATTATTTGAATATAGTCATAAAGCTATATGTATTATTTAACGCAACACCATTATGCTTTAATGCAGAGTCATTTTTCTTTAACTCGAGTCATTTTGTTCTCAGATAGAATATGTATTCTTTAAAGTAGCGTCATTATGCTTTAACACAGAGTCATTTTGTTCTCAGATAGAGTATGTATTCTTTAACGCAGAGTCATTTTTCTTTAATTCTCATATAGAATATGTATTCTTTAACGCATCGTCATTTTGCTTTAACGCAGAATCATTTTGTTCTTAGATAGAATGTGAAAAGTTGTTATTAAAAATTACAAATCCGTATGCAAATGTGATAAAAGATTTTGTTTAGAGGTTTTGTTTCAATTTTAAACTATGCAAATCATCTGTTTTTTATAAAATAATAGAAAATGGAACTTTTCCTTAGCAAAAGTAAAAAGAAGCTAAGGCTATTTTAATAATCTTGGTACAATTACATTATTTTTTTTTAATTACTAAATGTCGATAAAAGGAGGATTCACCTATTAATTGGTTGAATTCACAGAATGAAAGGAGGATTCACCTATTAATTGGTTGAATTCACAGAATGTTGCTAGAGAATAGACTAAACTTTAAAGTGTAAAATCAATTTTATAGAAACGTTAAGAAATAGGTTCAACAACCGAAGTTGGTATTTGAATGGTAGGAAAGCCTGGCCTTCACCCCCAATTTTTGGAGATCGATTACTCCTAAATGCCATCTTCACCTCCTGATCTTCTCACCTCGCACCAATCTTCCATACATACAACCACAAATCATCTTGAAAGATACCAATTTTAACATGCAATGCATTTTCTAATTGTTTTCACTCAGTACAAAAATTCAAATATACAGTGGAAAAAATGTAAATTTTCCTTCAGCACTATAATTAGATACCATTCTTAACATGTAATATTTCATACTATTTTCATTCAATAAAAAAAATTCAAATATACAGTGAAAAAAATGCACATTTTGGTTCAAGACTATAATTCACATATACAGTGCAAAAACTGATGAATTTTTACAGTTTCATTAGCGGAAATGGAACTCGGGTATATACAGTTGCAGTGTACTATTTTATGATTGTGTTCTTACTAGTTTGATGAAGACCTAATACAATAAACCCCCTATCAAAAAAAAAGAGCATGCTAAAAATTTAAGTTTGGAATTTAAGTTTGGTTGTTCGTGTCTTCACAATCATTCTCCATACCAGTGGTGGGCTCATTGGGATCGAATGGATGAGGAGGGCCTCCTGGAGAAGAAGCCGAGTCAGAAATGGTGTTTTCTATGGTTCCATTTGTCTGGTCCAACATGACTATTAAACCCTCCATTAGTGTTCCTTACGGTCAAGCTTTCTTCGCATCCGAATTTGGGGATCACAACCAAGGTTTTGTGGATTATACTACACTCCTACGCCAATTTGTGCCATTATCCATATTCTGTTAACCACCGATGTGTTAATTCGTGCCATTATCCATATTCTGTTAACCACCGATGTGTTAATTAACTGAAACGCATGCTAGACATCTAGGTTAACCGTGTGTCGAGGTTAACCATTGTTGTGTTAATTGAAACGCACACTAGATGTCGCAACGCTAAATATTGAACGTGGAAATGAGGCGCTTTATACATATTAATTCTGCTTAATGAGTTAAACATGGAAATCAATTGTGGGCAGTAATTTTTTAATGATATTAATTAAACGTGAAAAAGTAAACAAGAAAACGTATCATTGATTTGAGTGTAAATCGAAGAATATGTCAACATTTTTAATTGTTGATCACAAGATTAGAATTTGTAATTAAAAGGCTGATTAAACCATCTATTCCAATAAGGATATGCCTATCAACATAACAAATGGTGTAATAAAGTATTATCTTGTGCTCAGAGGATTTGGTTATCACCTAACTCACATATTAAGATAAAATGATTCCTCTTATTTTGTATGTAGTACAAAGTATTTCTATTTTAGATGTTTTTCATAGGCTATAAAAGTCCTAAAAGTCTAATTCCAAAGACAAGTATCTGAGGGGTAGATTGATAAGAACGGTACATGGACTTAATGCGCTTGTCAATAGGATCCTTCCTTCTAATTGTGGAGGTGGTGGAGTCATATATCTATATGATTACCATGTTACATCTTTTAAAACACACAAATATACGAGGGATAAAACGATAAAAATGGCACATGGGTTTATTTAGACGGGGTTTGTTAAGAGGATCCTCTTAATGGAAGATGTGGTGGATTATAATCTCTTGTTTCCCTTTGGTTTACCTTGTTTATATATTTATCCACCAAAATAATCATATATACAATCACATCTACAACAAATAGTTTAACTAACTTTATTACATATTAAGAAGTTTAACTATTCCATAGACTCCCTATTACATATATTAAGAAGTTGAATTATTCCATAGACTCCTTATTACATATATTAAGAAATTTAACTAATCCATAGATTCTCTATTACATATATTGTATATTAAGAAGTTGAATTAATCCATAAAAACATATATTATATACAGTTTGAGTGGGCCTAATGGTTAAGAACATGTGTTTCCTCTTAAGAGGTCACAAGGGGTAAGGTATATATATCTCCGTAGACTTTCCAACCCCTTATAGTCCCTATTAGATTTGTCCCTATTAGATTTATTGTATATGATAAACAATTATAAATTTGTTGATTATTGCATGGAGGAATAAGCCGTGCACAAAATGATCAAGTGATATTGCAGGAGTCATATAGAGAATTAGCATTAAAATCTATCACCGGTAGAGTCCCCAGGAGTGATTAACAACAGTTACTCCTCCATCAACGACGAGGTTATGCCCGCTAACATACTTAGCTTCATCACTGGCCAAATACAGCCCAGCCTCGGCAATATCCTCCACTTTAAGTGTCACTCCCTGTAGGTTGGCGAGACTGTTGAAGAAGGCTTCTACGGCGGCCTTATCGAGCTGCCCGTGCTTCTCGATGGCCAAATCCACCGCACCGCTGATGTCTTGCTCTTTACTTACATCACAGTGCACATAAGTTGCCGGAGGAGAAAGGGATTCGGCGAGCTTTTTGCCTGTTTCGTCTGCAAGGTCTGCGATTATGACTTTGGCTCCATGCTTTGTGAAGAGCCGAACGATGGCTTCTCCGATACCCATTGCCCCGCCCGTTATTATTGCGACCTTGCCCTCCAACCTGCATTCAAAGACCGTTGGCCAGAAATTTTACCAGAGATAACTCATATAAACGAACCCATTAGATTCAAGCGTAAGTTCAGAAAATTTAATTCTGCATTTATGGTGTAATGTGATTACCATCGCTCTGATCCTTGCAGCAAGCCCAGATTGTCAGCAGCTCCATGAAGCTCTTTGTTAGACATGGGTGGGGACTAAAATTGGATAATTAGATGATGTAGGAAGGGAGGGAGTCCCAGATGGTAGAAGAAAAGGCAGCAGCTGCTGCTAGTGACTATTATGCAGAAGCAGGTTCTAGCTAGGTCTACTTATTATAGCGTAGAAGCTATCGTTTGTCAATCATACTATTTCTCAGTCAATCACCTAAATCGTCAGAAAAAGGCCTCAACGGCTTTTACAGTTCGGTACTCCAAAAAAGGCGATGCCTCCTTCAGAAGAGCCGGATAAGCCCGCCGTGGAGGCCACCTTCAAAAGTGAAAGCCCTGACCAATATTTCTCATTCAATCACCTAATCCTCGGAAAAAAGAACCATGACAGGCTGCCGCCGGGACCCGCGGGACAAATCCATTAAACTGAAAAGTCTTAGTCTGATAAACGAGCCTTTTCCCCTATTAGAAAGATTACAGTTTGATATATATATATATATATATATATATATATATATAATGTAATGTAATGTAATGAGTGATGTAATAAATTTATTTTTAATAATAAATAAATAAAATAATAATTTATTTTGAAAGTGATTGTTAATTAAAACATTAAATTGGTGTATGAGACTTTTTTTATTTATTTATGAGACAATGAAATTTATAAAAATTTACCAAGTATATATACTCTAACCTTTTTACATTTGATATTAAGAAAATACAACACATTGATTTAGTGTGTTTGATTAAGTTGATTAGATTGTCACATTTCCAAATGAAAATCTCTTCTTCCTCATTGAAAAAAAAAACTCCTTAGTCCACAAGCTTCAACCTACTAAGTTTATGAAACAACCTCCACCTAACATGATAACCAAAATAATAGACAAAAACTTATAACTTAATATTTGTCTTTTGGAATAATGCTTACAATAGAATTGGTTTGGATTTGGTTTTGAAGATTTGTTGGAGGTTGTTGAGATATTCTCTCAACAACTATCTCTATGTTTGGAGATAGTTGGATCTCATTCCAACTATATATACCTGTAATATTGTGTGTAATATTTGTAATAGAAACTATTATTTGTGTGTGTAATCTTGTATTATGGATGTAATATTGTGTCTAATATTTGTAATATAAACTATTATTTGTGTGTGTAATCCTGTACTATGGATGCTTTTCGAAACTTTATGCTTTCCGAAACTTTAAGTTGGTATGAGATTCTTGTTGGGTTGGGCTTAATCCCTTAATCCCTCAGGGGAGTGCCCAAGAAGATGTGATAGCCATTGGTAATATTGTGTCTAATATTTGTAATATAAACTATTATTTCTGTGTGTAATCATGTACTATGGATGCTTTCCCAAACTTTATGTTGGTATCAAATTCTGGTTGGGCTGGGCTTAATCCCTCACGGGAGTGCCCAGGAAGATGTGATAGCCATTGGAACTAATTCTCTGTACATATATGTGGGAGTGTGTTTTGAGCAAGTGCAATTGTTTCTCTGTAAGACGTGAGTCGTATGTGTGGAATTTGCATGGCCATTATAGGAGCCGCCGATTGAAACTTTTTGCATGGCCTGAAAGTACAACAATTTTCCTGTGACTATGTGATTAAGTAACATAACCATTGCGCGAGCCTTTTACCTCGGCTATAGCGAAGAGAAACCGTCATTTACAATGGTGTTGATTGATGGAGTGTCGAGGTCATTTTTTGTATTTTTATTTGTGAAATGCCACATCGTCTTCATCGAAATACATGGAGACTTCTTTCTAATATCATATGTGTCCTGCATACAAAAGTGGCAACGCAATAAGGAATGGATCATTAATACAGGGTCTTCTTCAAGCATCCATATTCCTATTCACCTTTTACCATATTGAAGGAGTAAGAATGGTTCTCAACGTTCTTTGATGCCAAGAGAACACAATACTGATTTGACTATGATTATCATCTGTTATATGTTGGTAGATCTTGTTGTACTTCGGTGCTTTAAGATCTTGTATATATTATTGTATGTGTGTTTAAGATGGTCAGTTGTATGATGGACTGCTAAAAATATCTAGTAATTAGATCACCATCCTATATAATTGTCGAAATTTTCTCTTCGGTGAAATTCCACAAATGGTAGTGTATCCATAGGATAATTCACTATCAAGATTGTCCTTCAAGGGTCAACAAGCATCAATTCTACAAATTCATCAGTGATGGTCATAAGCGGTGTTATCTTAAATGAGTTGAAAGGGAAGTGTGAAGTTGTGGAGAAGAAAGAGCGTATACTTGAAGATTTCAGAGTGGATAGGAATGTCGATGAAGACCATATCAAGACAAATATCTATGTTAAAATTTGAGTATTGTAATTATGATATAACATTTGTAATGTAAGCATTATGGAAGGGTGTTGGAATAATGCTTACAATAAAATTGCTTTGAATTTAATTTGAATCTCCTGAAGATTTGTTAGAAGTTGTTGAGAAATTCTTTCAATAACTATCTCTATATCTGTAGATAATTGGATCTAATTCCAAATATATAAGTGTAATATTATGTATAATATTTATAATAAAAATTATTATTTATATGTATAATTTTATACTATGAATACTTTCCAAACTTCAAGTTTGCCTTTACTAATAGCTATCCCCGTCTTATCGTACAAGTTATTATTGATGAGCACTTGATTTTTTTTTATATTACTATATTACAAATTGATTTTTTTTATTTATATTACTATATTACAAGTTGTCAATATTGATAAGTAATAAATTCATTTTGTGTAGTATTTTCATTATAAGTAAATATAAAGGTATTAAAAAGTACAGATGGAAAACTTATATGTCTCTATTAATATGTGTTTTATTTTTTCTTATATTTTTATGTATTATATTATTTAATCTCATTTATCTATTTTAATTTTTAATAAATATTAATGTATTAAAAAGTACAGATGGACAACTTATATGTCTCTATTAATATGTGTTTTATTTTTTCTTATATTTTTATGTATTATATTATTTAATCTCATTTATCTATTTTAATTTTTAATAAATATTAATATTAATTTAAATTGAATTATTCAAAATTTTATAAAAGCATTATATATTTTTAATTTATTTATATATTTTTAATTTAACGATATTGATAGGTAATAAATTTATTTTGTGTAGTATTTTTATTATAAATAAATATAAAGATATTAAAAAGTAGAGATGGACAGATGATATGTTTCAAATATGTGTTTTATTTTTTCCTATATTTCTATCCATTATATTATTTAATCTCATCTATTAATTTTAATTTTTAATAAATATTAATATTAATTCAATTATTTAATTATTCAAAATTTTATAAAAACATTATATATTTTGATAGGTAATAAATTTATTTTGTGTAGTATTTTTATTATAAATAAATATAAAGATATTAAAAAGTAGAGATGGACAGATGATATGTTTCAAATATGTGTTTTATTTTTTCCTATATTTCTATCCATTATATTATTTAATCTCATCTATTAATTTTAATTTTTAATAAATATTAATATTAATTCAATTATTTAATTATTCAAAATTTTATAAAAACATTATATATTTTAATTTAAATTATTTAAGTAAAAGGATAATAATTTTAATTTAAAAAAAAAAAAATTACATTCTTAAAAACTATTGGCTTTGAACAGGTTAAAGCGGGAAGTATGAGTCTATATAAATTACCAACAAAATATACAATGTAATCTGTTTAAAAAAAAGACACAGCAAGAAACACCTTGTAAAAGTTCATTATATACATACAAAGCATTGTTTTGTTTTATGCTCAACCTTAAGAGGCCCTGTTCAAATCATCAAAGAGTCATGAAGAGTAAGATATATATATATATATATATATATATATATATATATATATTAAATTTCTTTTTCATATATAAGAGAAAATTTAGAATTATATATATATACATAAAATCAACTTGGTGTATCTCGACTAGTTATAAAGAATAGTTTTTATTTAATAGGGATTCAATTCCTTGAAATTGGAAATTATAATATTATTTATAATTTTCATAAATTTAAAATTTGATTATAATGGAAAATCTCCTTTATAAAATTACTAATTCTCAAATTTTATTACAAAATAAGTACTTTTTTTTTCAAGTTATTGAGTCTTAATATTAATATGGTATAAAAAAGAGTACATAGAGCATGGTGTCCTTCCACGTGGAAAAATAGGACCACGTGAGTGTCCTTGTATCATTGTTTCCTTTACACAAAAATCGTCTCGAAAATAGGACCACAAGAATGTATTTATATCATTGTTTCATTCATAAAAAAAATAGGTCAAGAGTGTCCTTATATCATTGTTTCCATTATAAAAAATAGTTAATGTTTTTTATGCTAAACTGACCTATCCTACTAACAACATAAAAACAATGATGTAGAGGGTAGTTGTTGCCCGAAACCCTCTTTGGAAATTAAGATAAAACAAAAAAAAATGCCCATCTTCCTGCTTTAGTTAGCATCCCTTGTAGTTTTGTTCATTTGGCTCTGCATCCACCACAATGGGATTAGAAGGAATGCATTCATAAGTTGGGGAATGTTCGTTGTTTTCCATATGAGTGCTTTGAAAATTTGAAGGGTTGTTAACATAAATTTCAATAATGAATATTTCCTAACAAAGAGCATCCAATTTCCAATCCATGATATGCAACATGTAAGGTCTTCAGTTGGATCGGTGTGCAGACCCTCTCCCAAGTCCTCAAGGAGATGGAACTTGCAGACGCTTTGACACCCATTTATTGCACTAGTTGGGAAAGTGGGCTCCTTAGGCATGCGAACATGTCAAAGGGCTTGCCCAAGTATGAAGCAACCAAGAGATTGGGGTGTTCCAACATGAGGAGCACACCAAGGTTGGGGCATGTTGGACCCAAGGGGTACGATGATTGATGAGCATGATGATTTGTTTGGGCGATCAGGTCAGCGAAGAGGAACAATGATTCATTTAGGGGACCGAGTCTGCGAAGAGGCGTGATGATTCGTTTGGGAACATGGGTTCACGAAGGGGCATGACACCCCCAAAGGACATGACAGTTCGTGATGGTGACCTTTGGTTTCCTTATAAGAGAATAAGGGTGCACCACCAAGGAAGTCATATTTGAAGAACAAGGATAGTAATATCAGCTCTATGATTCTAAGGTAGACTTAGATGAAGAGGGGTGATATCCCTCAAGGAGCCAAGTCACTCCACATGGGAGGATTTGTGTTGTCTTGAGGTGATTCTATGGGAAGAGTTGTGGTGACCTTATATTTGGCTGAGTTTGGGGGAAATCTTGTCACAGGTCTGAGAAGGCATGCTAGGAGACAAAACCGTAGGTCTTATGAAGCCTCACAATAGAGAAGATATGGAAATTTTGCATTTTAGGGCACATCTGAGGTGCACTACAAAAGGTTGCGGAGATGATTGCGATAGAGAGTCTTGGTGTGACAAATTTGTGTATGAGTGTTTTGGTGAGGTGAGGTGAGGTGAGTCATGTGACTCCACCCAGTTGTAAATTGAGATGGTAGTGCTCATATTGTAACTGATTCATAATAACAAATAATTAGTCGGGTGTTAGGTATGGTTTTTGTTTCTCGCAGTATATCTATTTTTCTTTTGTTCTTTTAGCAAGTGTTCTCTTCGTTTCATGGATGTATTATTATATGTGGCTAAGTGTTAAGATGTTAACAATTGTCTAAGTATACAAGATTTGCACTAGAGTAGGAGTGTGACTCAACAATAGCCTAGTGATGCAAGAGCATCTCCAACAACATTCAATGAGGCCAAGTGGAGGACAACTGAGCATCCGACGTGCGCATTCAAATTGGTTTTGGATTCCAAGGAGAGCATGTCACTTTAATGTTTTGAAAATATTGTAATTAAAGGCCCATAAGAATTTGAGGCATGAGCCAATGTAAACAATCTAGGATATTGTAATTTTTTTAATGCTTAAAGGATTGTACAAATTTGGAGCACCGACTCATATCTATATTGTAAATGCTCATTTATTTGTAATAAGCTTAATGGTAGAATTCTTTAGTTATGATGTGAAAGAACTAGAGTAGTCGGAAGGAAGGCTTGAGAAGCCTCTCCATGTATAAATGTATGTAATCTATGCCCAAAAGAGGCCGTTGAAGATTATTGTATTTTTTGTTGAGATCATTGTGATTACTGCAGAGAAAGAGAGAAGTTGTGAGTTGTGGGAACTCTTGTAAATGTTTTCCTGAAGGAATATAATAGAGGAGATTCACTTCACATGTTTGAGTTTTATTATCTCTAAGTTATTTGGGTAATGTTATGTTATCTATTTTCTGTGTTTATATGTATGTGTGAGTATTTCATGGTTGAATGAATGAACCTTTGATGTTCTATAAGTTTTGATTGTTTCTCTTATGAAATCCTCGTGCAAGGAGTGCACAGTGGCCACAGAAGGAGTGTGAAGGAAAAGTCGTTTACAGACTTGATAACTTAGGAGAGATAGAGTGAATTTCGTAGAGTGAGTGCAAGGAGTGCAAATATACTTGTTTGAGTATAAAAATATCGAACGATAGACTCGTGCAAGGAGTGCACAGGGCCAACACTTATTGAAGCATTGAGAGATTCTCAAGGAGAGCAAGTGCAAGGAGTGAACAAGAGATTTGTTTTGAGTCTCAAGCTCAGGAGAAGTAGTGTAAGGTGTGATCCAAGGTTCAAATCACTTATATTGAAAAATCTTCGGAAGAATAGCGGGTGAAGGTCCTTGGATAAAGGATTCATTTTTTTCGGAGGTTGAGAAGATGAGATCCATTCGGGAGAAGCCATATTTTTCACAACCATTAGATCTGGAGAAGTTTCACGAGTGTTAACCCTTTAAGTCCTTCGGACTTCGTGAATTCAACATTTTTAGGGTGTGTGTTGTGGAGGAGACAAATTTCATGAAGTATCAAAGTCTGAAGTTAATCTAGACCGTTGGTAGATGAGGGACACGTGTCCATAGATAAACAGTTATCCAAAAATACGACTATCTGATGAACCGGAAGTATTGTTGCAAGAGTGTGAAAAACTCTCTAAGCTCCGAAGCCCGTAGCAAATCCTGATCATTGGCGTTAGGGCCACATGTCATAAGATTTATAGTGACTCAGGAATTCGACAATCTGGTAGAACGAAGGTGTGAAGTGTTTTTTCTTGAGAACTCCTGCAGGGCCAAAGGCTGGAGTAGATCTCGACTATCTGTTGAGAGGGACACGTGGATTGTAGATCTAACCCTTCACCAGTTTGGCGTTCAGAGGATTTGAAGTGTTGTATCATGAAGAGATCCAAAGCCCAGAGTCTCGAGTAAAATTAGGTCATCGATTGAAGGTGGACGTTAGCCATCCGATTTTCCAGTTCGGAGTTCGCACATTCGAAGGTGTTGCATATTTAGATAAGGAAAAATATCAAATCTTAGAGTCCTAGAATTTTCGTGAACTATAGATCAAGGTGCGTATTGTGAGTCGTTGATCCCCACCTCTGTTCGGTTATTTGCGAATTCGACGTTCGAGAGGATTGTTGTGTGTTGTAGTTATAACTCTCGAATCCCGGAGCTTTGAAGTGCCAAAGTTCATGCTTGTTAAAAAGATTATCCCACGATTTTGGCTCGAGGTCATGTGGATTTCTCTGCTAATGTGATAAGACCCTCGCGCACACAAATTTATGCACAGGGAAAAGAGAAAATGCCTGTGGTAGATTAATTCGACGGTTCAGTAAGAGACCAAGAGTTAATTCATCCCCCTTAAGTGAATGATCCTAGACCAATATGTCACAAGAACACCAAGAGTGGTGGGGGTTTGCATCAAGTGGTATCAAAGCGGGAATTAAGCTATGTGTGAAAAGAAGATTTGGAACCATGCCGCTAAGAATATGCATGGAGAGACCTGTAGTCAATGAAACCATGGAAGAGGAAATGAGACAACTTCATGCAAGGTTGGACGCCATGGAGACAACACAAAGAAGAGAACTGAAGTTGGTGACGTCAGTGAAGTTGAAAGTGAAGATGTAGAAGTAGAATAAGTTGTAGGAGAACATGCAGCAGAGGAACGATTTTTTAGGGTTGTTGTCAAGCTGGGAACCAGAGCAAAGATGGAAGTCTCAATGTATGAATGTAATTTAAATGTAGAAGAATTTCTTGACTGGATAAGTTCTTTAGACAAGTACTTTGACTATGAATAAATTGATGATGAGAATAACGTAAAGCATGTAGTGGCTAGATTGAAGGGACATGCAGCTTTATGGTGGGACAAGTTGCAAGCTGAAAGAAGGAGGAAAGGTAAGACCAAAATCAAGAGTTGAGATAGAATGGTAGATAAGGTCAAGGATAAATTCATACCCAAGGATTATCAGTTAAATCTATTTAGGAA
Source organism: Picea engelmannii (assembly GCA_009831015.1). Classification (NCBI taxonomy): domain Eukaryota; kingdom Viridiplantae; phylum Streptophyta; class Pinopsida; order Pinales; family Pinaceae; genus Picea; species Picea engelmannii. The sequence goes on from ML809209.1 coordinate 54,161, forward strand.
GTGTCAGAATATGAGATAGAAAGGTTTATCATTGACAGAGCATTCTGAATAATTTTATAAGATGAACATAAGGGAAGGACACAGGGAGAATGATGAAGAAAATGTTGTTAGGTACATTAATGGATCGAGGTAAAAAATCCAGGATGAGATTAGCATGATGACAATGAGAAATGTGGAACATGCTTATTAGGTATCCCTGAAGGCAGAAGAAAAGTTGGCAAGGAAGTAGAGTCAAAGGAACACAGGAAAGAGTTCTAACAAAGGAAGATGAATCTCCAGAGAGAAGTTACAGAAACTTGGAGGAGAAGATGGAAAATATAACAATCAGACAGAAAGAGAAGGACACTATGGAGGAAGAAATTATTTTCCTAGAGGTAGAGGAAGAGGCAGAGGAGGAAAAGTGAAGTGTTATGCCTGTGGAAAACATGACACATGCATTGGGAATGTCCTGAAAATAAAAATGCAGGAGTTGGAGAAGCTCACATTTCTGAGGCACATCAGAAGAATGCAGAGACAGAGATGAAGGTAGAAGAAGTGGAAGAAGGAAGATCACTCATGATGGGGAAATATCTCATAAAGCGAGAGAAATAGGTACGAGAACCAGTCCATAAGAACAATTTGTTTAGAATTGCTTGCAAGACTAGAGATAAGGTATGCAAGGTGATCATAGAAAGTGGGAAAACCGATAACCTGGTATCCATGGAGATGGTGGAAAATATGAAGTTGGAGATGACTATGCATTTGAATCCATACAAGGTGTCTTGGTTGCAAAAAGGACATCAAGTCATGGTAAGTTGACAATGTAAAGTTGAGTTTAAAATAGGTGGTTATAGGGATGAAGTTTTATGTGATGTTATACCCATGGATGTTTTCACGTTCTAATGGGGAGACCATGGCAATATGATAGGAATTGCATACATGAGGGAAGGAAGAATAGTTATACCCTTCAGAAAAATGAGTGTAAACATATGTTGCTGCCAATAGAAGATAAAGGATTCAAAAAGGAAGCTAGTCCTAGTATACTTCTCATGAGTGGGAAAATAATCTTTAAAGAAGATAAGAAATACCAAAAAATATAGTTTGTTGTTGTAGTGTTGTGAGTGATAAATCCCCCTAGGGACTAACACTTAGGGTTTTATTATGCATGCAGAAAATACCTAAAGATTCCTACTTTCTACCATCATCCGGGACCTAATCCCCATTATTCTTAAGAAAATATGTAGTTAAGAAGATCAAGTGAGAATACATTATTTCGGGCGTTTGATATTGATCCTTCTTCACGATTGATCGCTATTTGAATGTAGCTCTCTTCCCAAGGCTGACCTGCATTCACAGAAAACAAACAAAGAACTCCACATGCATTTGATATATAGATTAATGGGTTAGAGATTCAATCAACATGTATGCAATAAACCATGAAAACCTCATATGGTGGGATGGGAAAGTACTTCTTTATTATTAACTTCAACAAATCAACTTACAATGATGAAGCCGACCACTACTCCATGAACCTGGCCCTGGGCTCCTCTTCAACTGTGCTCCAACTTCTTTGCTCTATATTTCTCTTTGCACAAGGATGGCTAAAGGTTGGGACAAAGGGAATGCGCAATCGGGTATAGTTTCCTTACTATGATTCTTCTCTTTCAAATGGGACCCCTAACCCTTCTTTTATAGGCTAGAAGAAGCTAGGTATTTGGTCAAACCCTCGGCCATGCATGGACGAAAGGTTTAGTTACTCACCCAAAGTTGTGTGTTTCGTCAACAACTTTCCTTTTTTTGTGCTTTTGTAGGTACATGCGGGTTGTTTTGGGTCAGCTAGCATGTACACACGTGCAGTAATGGAGTAGGGCGTGTGGGCCTTTATAAAAGGTGTTTTTAAGAAGAGTTGTTCAACAATGTTTTGGCAAAGAAGGAATCTGAGATGGCCTGATTCTAGGTAAGCACGTCTAGTGAAAATTAGGGTTATAACAGATGCCCTCTAATGTGTGAGGTCAGAAGAGCATCTGATGGCCAAAATACATTAACAATATTAACCAATGTGTCAAACAAGTGAGCCCAGGGACTAGAAATTGGGAGGTGCCATCTGCAAAAATAACAATTGTCTCACCGAGGCGGGCATACCCATGCTCGGGATAAAATAAAATCATGGCGACAAATCAAATACACTGTAGATCCATGTCATATAACTATATAAAGTGTAGCCATGAGAAATACACAATGGAGCTACATCTCGAAATCAAAAAGGTATACGTGTAGAGTATCCATCTTCATAGAAGCTGATAAGGCCTGATGGCTGGAGATGAGGTCTTCAGAGCTCGAGAAACAACTTCAAAATATTCAAAACTCAGGTAGGAGTGTAATATGAGTCTACGAATTCACTACCTAGAGGTCTTCGAGGGCTCGTTGGTCATGGACTAAAGAATCTTGATGATCAGACTGGAAGCTTCATTGATTTCGAACAAAGACTTGATTAGACGTTTAGGATGGCCAGGTATGAGGGAAAGAGACAAATTGCAGAGGGGCCGAATCAGGATTGGTAAAAACTTCCCTTGGACAACAGCATGAAAAAAGATGAGACTCAGGAAGCATGGCATTAACATAAGTTTACAAGGCAAGAGGCAACACAAACTCTCCATATGTTTGAAAGAATAACCAAACGGAGGAGGACATAGCTCTACGTAGCGAAAACAACTTCCTAAGGTCATATTAAATCCCAAATTTTGACAAACAAACAAACAGATGTGCTTTATCCAAGGGTGACTCATTATGCTACCAATAAAGAAAATACTTTTCCCTTCCTCTTTTGGGGGTATATTTGATTTTTTTTTGTCTTTTTCAATAATTTTGGAAAAAGAATAAAAGATTGTTATGTTACAATGGAGGAACGAGTGTTGCAAACATACAAGTTCAAGGCGCAGGGACAAGACTAATGTTCAAAGTAAGGACACTCGGGAAAAATCCTCCAGGGGCCAAATGTGTCAAGACATAGAGGCAAAGTGCTATAGGGCTTGCATATAAGGCATGATTTAGATGGTTCAGTTGAGAGCAACATGGAGCTGGCATTAGGTCAAGGACGCGGGTATGAAAATGCGATTAATACAACACAGAATGGTAATGTCCTTCAATGTGAATTTAATGATCCAAGAGAAGGTAAGCTCGATGGTTTTTCATATTTAGAGAGTCCGAAAAAACGTAAAAGGAGACTCCACTGGGGTACCTTTTTCAAAGGTAGTCTAGTCAGTTTGAAAAAGGGGTAAACTAGCATTGACAAGACATCTATTCAAAACCATTTTAACGAGTGTGATAAAGACAAGATCACTCGGCCATTTTTTCATTTTTAAGGAGTCTGAAAAAAGCTTAACTATGGAGTCCGTCGGGAATGTTCTTCTGGACCATTTTAACGAGTGTGAAAGAATAAGGTCACTTGGCGACCTTTTCAATTTTAGGGAGTCTGAAAAGAGCTTAACTATGGACTCTGTGGGGGTTCCTTTTTCATAAATTTAGTCCCTCAGACCCGAAAAAGGGTTAAAATGATACCTGAGAGTACTTTTCTAGAGAACTGAAGTTCCTTAGAGTATACCTTTTTTCGTACAGTTGACCGTCCGGACCGAAAAATGGGTAAACTACTGCCAGACAGACGTGACTTTCAAATTTCAGTTTAACGAGCGTGAAAGGCCACAAGATCGCTCGGTAATATTTTCATGTTTAGAGGGTCTGAAAAGGGCTTAAAAGAAGACCCATTATGTCTTTTGGGAGTCCCGAGGGTGAGGTCAAGAGTGAAAAGGAATCATGCAAATGAGGCTAAAACTCGTAATCAGGAAAAACAACAAGGACTCTTGAGCCTACAGTGATTAGAGACAGCATGGACACCATAATGCAACCAGGATCTACCTAGGGCATCCATTTCCGATAAGCTCTACCACCAACTCGCAACACTTCTAAAGCATCAATGATGGTTCTGTGTCACAACCTGATGGGATCAATCCTATGGAAAAGGGATAAAGACAATGAGATGCAAAAGTCAAGGTGGAAACCTAACCTACATGCTCAAGTTGATCATCTGAGATTTTTCCATGGACCGTCAAAAGTTACCCAAAACTCCAAAAAAATGTCCTGATACCTGATCAAACCCTTCCAATGCAACTTCTGAATCACTCTAAATGGTTTTTGGTTTAAAGAAAATGATAAGGGGGCCAAAAAAGTGACAAAAAGAGGCCAAAAAGTCTATAAATAGAATTTGGCGGCTCATTATCACCATTGTTGATTTGGAAATTGAGACTGGAGCAAAAAACCCCCTTTGATAAGAGTGGTGATTCCGGGAGCTATAGTGGACGAAACGACCATCTGTCTGGACCAAGTAAGTATAAACTTTCTCCTCTTGCAATTTAAATCTTTATTTATGCTTTGGGTTTCAAGTTTTGGGGGGGCGTCGACCTTCAAAAGGTTGGACCTAGGTATACGTGGGTTGTCTTATGATAGGCCGCATGTACATTCGGGTAGAGTAAAAACTGCACGTGTGTACCGGCGACTGTCAGCATTACAACCCGTGTGGACCTCCTTATTGAATGAAAAAATAAAAAAAAACAAGGGTTAACCCTCCTGAACTTGGTGTTTTGCAGGATGTATGTTCATTTGAGGGAAAGAGAGCATGAGGAGGTTAGTGAGTTGGTTGGGGAAGACCCCAATGTTGTGGCTGCCTTAATGCAATGTGGGCTGCTCAAGTTCTTCTTATTTCCTTTTATGCAGGCACAACCTAGGCTACTGAATGCCTTGGTTGATTATTGGCATCCTGATGCAGAGGCCTTTATGTTAGAGGGGCAGTCACTGGTGCCTACGACAGAGGACATATATTTTTTGACTGGCCTCTCCAGGGGAGGGGAACTGGTAAACTTCTAGACATTTCCTTTGGGGCCTCATAACATATCAGAATTGATAGGACTTTATTGTGAGGCTGGTACAGACCGATCGAGCTCATAGGTGCCCATAAGTAAGATCAATGAGTTATCACTGCAGGTGATTGTGTTTCTTAATGGGAGGATGACCGGTTCTACGACTCTACATCAGACATCCTATGCACAGATGAACTATGTAGTCTAGTGCTTAAATGCACAAATATTTGATTGGAGCACTACACTGTTAAATTGTACGAAGAGGCAGTTGACAGATTGTCAGTCCCAGACGCAGAGGAATTTCGGGTTCGGGACCATTCTATTCTCTTTCTTCTTTGAAAGAGTCCCGAGCTTCAGTCCTCAAGTAGTGGTGCGAGGACATCAGGCCTCTCTTCCTACAGTTTGTAGATGGGCAGTGTTATTGCCACGACAGGGTGGTGGAAGGACCAATGAGTCCTTTGACGATGATTTATTCGCTTGGTTGTTGCGACAGATCCCAGTCATAAAGGATTACCCTTATGTTGGGATTGATTTCTCGAGAGATCCTGAGATACTAGTACCTCCTGGTGAGGAGCGAGGAGAGATGGGTAAGTTTACATCATTGTTGTGTTTTTTTTTTTTTTGTGAAACATATGTAATTTTTATGTTGTTTTTTTTTTATATATCATTTTTTTTATACCAGAGTATTTGATGGATATGTGTCTGTTGTGTGTAGATGTGGGACCAGTGTGACCTACAGACTATGCGAGGAACATGCGTCGTCCTCGACCAGGGGCTGCCCCTGCCGCCGCAGGGGGACCAACAGCAGCAGGAGAGCTTCCAACCGGGGACGCTGAGAGGGTGTTGAGATGGGTCAAGCGAAACTTTACTTCGCTCACCCACACAGTCCCTATGGAAAAGATTGAGGATCTTCCACCATCTATGCAGCCTCATGTAGTGGGGGCACCACAAACGTGGGTCCGATTGTTTCGGCCCTTGGCAAACGTTGTTGATCAGTAAAATAGGGCCCACAGGCCCTGACCTTAGTTAGTCTAGACTTTTCACATGCCGAGAGAACTACTTGTATATATTTTTGAGGGCATAAGCCCCATGACTCATTACTGGTCATACTTTTGAGGTGCTTGCATCCACCTATGTACTCTGGTGACTATGATATTATATATGGATTTTTATGTATTTTTGTGTCTTATGGATCATATTTGCCTTTAAAAATGTATTTATATGTTTATGTGTATGTCCTTTCATATGTGTGCGAGATTCCAATCTAAAATTTGATTAGCTAGAGTATCCGTAATTTGGTTTAATCTCCTAGGAACATGAAAATATGTAATATAATCACAGCTTCGTTCTAAGAGACGTAACTTAAGGAATCGTCAGTGTAAAGTCAGATCATGAACATGGTAGACTCTATTTAACCAAGACACAACTAGTTGAGCATCTAGATAGACCCGAAGATGAGAGATACCAAATGACAGGGCATCACGAAGCAACTCAATAATTGCACTATACTCGACGACATTGTTTATGGTGTCACCTAAGAAGATACCTCCAGAAGATAATAACTAGCCTCGAGGTGTAAAAATTACCCAAGCTGCAGAGGCAAGCCTCCGAGTGTGCCAGCTAGCACCATCTGCATACCCAATGAATACCTTGGATTCACTTGACATCTGCCACAGTGATGAAAGACAACATTAAAAATGACACGTCCATAATACTAAAAGAAACTAGAAAGTAATAGTACAAAGACTATACATATGTTACAAAAAGTTACCCATGGTGACCTGCCTATGAGTAATACTTCTTGAGGTAGAGCCCATTTCTAGGCTCTACCAAAGCATTTCCCTCAAAGTCAACTAGACTATAAGCCCCCTTTTTAAGAACCTTTTTTATGACGAAAGGTCTGAACCACATGGGTTTGAATTTTCCTTCCCCCAGGGGGTCCTTATCTTGGTCATAGACTAGGACAGGGTTACCTTTAGAGAAAATCTGAGGACGAACGGACCAATCATACTGACACTTGACTTTATGTTTGTGAGCCTCATTGGCCAGAGCCACATCACGACATTGCTCATTGAGCTGCTCAAGGTATAATAACTGCTCTTCAAGTGGGGAAGTGTATGGCAATAATTGTACTGCCAACTTTAGGGATGGGATCTGACATTCGATAGGCAAGACTGCTTCCAGCCCGTAAACGAGTTGAAAAGGTGAGAAACTAGTTTTAGTCTTAATAGATGTTCAGTAAGAACATAATGTTGAGTATAACATCAAATTCCAATTTGACTTGGCTGAGTTGATCATTCGTTGTAGGATGGTCTTAAGAGATTTATTTATAGCTTCCACCTTACCATTTGCTTGGGGGTAGTAGGGTGATGAATTCTCTTGCCATAACCCAAGCTTTGATGTTAACTCGGTCATCATCTGGTTCTGAAAGTGACTGCCATGGTTAGTGACAATCTCCCTCGAGACGACGAACCTTGCTATTATCTGGTTGAATAAAAAGAGAGTTGCAGTCTCTCCATCATCTTTAAACGTTGGCATAGGTTCGACCCACTTCGTGAAGTAGTCTACGACTACGATGATATAATAGTTACCCCTTGCTGAAGGAGGGTTTCATGTAGTGTAATCAATCCCCCAGTTGGTGAAGGAACCAACTGTGATGACAGAAAACATGGGAGTGGGATGTGCCCTCATCTTTCGAGAGAAGATCTAGCATGGGTGGCACTTCTTGACCGATTCGATACAATCTTTGATTAGTGTCGGCCAGAAGTAACCTACTTGTAAAATATTTTGGGTTGTTTCCAACCCAGACAAATGACCACCACATGCTCTGGTATGGAAATCGTTAAGCACGATAACTGCTTCTTCGTGAGTGAGACATCGTCGCAGGATGCATTCTACACCTCTTCAATACAACGTATCATTGAGTATGAGATAATTCTTATCCTGATGGTGTATATGTTGATGCTCATATCGAGAAGCAGAGGTGGGGCACTTCAAAGTCTGGAGATAGATAAGTATATCTCCGTACCAGGGATCCGAAGATGTGATAAAAAAAATATCTCCTCTGATAGACAACTCTTCGGGCACAACATCACTTGACTCAACCAGAAGTTTCGAAATAAGTTCTGCGAAAACTAGTGACTTTTTGGATTTCGCTAAAATGAAATCTAAGTCAAACTCCTGGAGGACGACTATCCACCTACATATCTTTCCACCTATTACCCATCATGTCAACATGTATTGGAATGGATTCATGACAGCAATGATGGTGGTCTTGCGAAACAAAACATAATAATGGAACCGTTGAACAACATGGACTGCTACCAATGCAATTTTTTTGATATGAGAATAATTGAGTTCCGGTCCTACGAGGCCTCGACTCAGGTAATAAATCACATATTCTAAGAACAAGTCATCTTCCTGAACTAAGACCATGTTGATGGTTGACTCTGCTACAACCAAGTATAATAATAAATCTTTTTTATAGTTCGGTGGCCGAAGCAGAGGGGCAGTCATGAGGGCATGTTTCAATGCGTCAAAAGATCATTGAGTGGCATCGTCCCAATGAAAAGGAACGCCTTTCTTCAGTAAGCACATAAATCCCTTTGTGATCTCAGCATAGTTGGCGATGAAACGTCTTAAAAAATTTGCCTTGCCCTGTAGACTCTGAATTTTAAGGATTGTGCGTGGGGGAGGCAACTGAATTATTGCCTCAACCTTGAGAGGATCGACCATGATCCCTATTGTTGACACTATGAAACCTAACAAACATCCTAATGTTACACAAAACATGCACTTGTTTGGATTCAAGCGAATCCAGAAGTAGCGACAACGATCAAAGATAAGTTGGAGGTGTGTGGGATGATCCGTTCTCTTGTGAGATCGAGATGCTAAATCATCTAAATAGGCCTCGACTATATACTTGAGGTCATGGAAAGAAAAACATATGGTCCGCTAAAAGGTCACTCCAGCATTTTTGAGACCAAAGGGCATCTTACGATACATGAATGTACCCCATGGACAAATGAACGTCGTTTTGTGTTGGTCTTCGGGTTTGATTTGTATTTGATTATATCCCGAAAAACCGTCCATGAAAGAGAAGGGCTCGCAACCCGCACATTCATCAATTATCTGGTTGATGAATGGTGTGGGAAAATTATCTTTTGGATAGGCCTTGCTCAAATCATGGAAGTCTATACATACATGAATTGTGCCTTGTTTTTTATTGATCGGAACAGGATTTGACACCCATTGGGTCAAATGGATAGGATAGATAAAACCAACTTTTAGCAGTTTCTCAACTTCAACCTTAATCATTGCTTCTTTCCTGGGATTAAATGGATGAAGCTTCTGCCGAACAGGCTTGGCATCTGGATAAGTTGTGATTTCATGTTCCATTGTTTTTGGATCGATGTTTGGCATTTACTCGTAAGACCGGGAAAAAACGTCGCGAAATTCTTTAAATAGATCTGTGTAGATTTGAATCTCTCCGGGGGAGTAGTAAGCTCCAACGAAAACATTCTCCACAATGCCAGGGGTTTTGGAGATATTGATCGGTATGGTTTTAGCGATGGTTTCCATATTACCCTTAGCATAGACCTCGTGTGTAGCTAAGGGATTAATAAGACAAGACCTATCTCCAGTCATAGTCAAGGTGAATTATCCGGCTTCGATTCTGCTTAACTCTGGGAGGAAGTATGATCTGTGATGAAGATCATCCCAGGGTTTGTCCAGACTAGTCATTGCTTCAATTACTTCTTTATCGGAGGGCAAGAGTAAGTATAACGAATTGGTGTCAGCGAGAGAACCTTGAGCCCAAATAGGCTCTAGAAGCGGATCTAACTCTTGTGCAGGAGTTGGATCTGTGTTGGCTAAAGCTTGTTGGACTAAAGAGTATGCTACTTCAGTTGCGGGCAAGGGCATGGATATGCTCGGGTGCCCTATCCCATCCATCGTGGCTGATGGGGAAGGAAGTATCCACGGATCGTTGAAGTAATTCATGTGAAACGATGAAACTTGGAAAATCTCAACCTTATGGTGGTCAGATATGAACTTGACATCGCTTTGAGGGGGCGGGTAATCGAAGGTACCCATCAAATATGGGCACAAACCCACCCCTACGTTGACTACGCCTGGTTGAGGATTATCAATCATCGGGACCACAGACACCCCCAATGAAGGGTCGGGTCTGGAGAAAGAAAATTGATCAATGGTCACAATTCGGTCCTCGTGTGGAAACAACAAGACCTGGAAAACTGTAGCAACCATTGCTTGCATGGCATAAGTTCAAATCCTTCCTAACAAGAGATTATAGTCGAGGGAAGTGTCGACTACTTCTACCTTGATGCACACGGTCTTCCCTCCTAACTGCATAGGGAAAGAGGGAATGATACCATGTGGTCAGAATGAACGACCGTCAAAAGTAGTGAGAAGAGTAGGTGACAGAGAAAAAATGGGTTGGATAATGGCCTTCCAACATACCAACGACATAACACATGTCGAGGCACCCTCATCAACCATCGTGCAGAAAATATTTCGAGTAAAATTTTTCGTGGGGTGAGCCACTACTATCTGAAACGCTACGTGGTAAGGCATACGAGGTTTTAAGTTGGTTGTATCTAGCATGATGGTACCCAAATTACAAGTCTCGGTAGATCCTAAAGTGGTTAACAAAGATTTCATCTGGGAAGGGTAGCTTTGGAGGACCTCCAAAGCGAACATTGCACAAGGGGTTTGAGACAAATCCTCCACCACTGAATAGTTCTCGGCGGCCCTTGGATTTGCGTTGTGAGAATATTTTTTGAATGCGCCTTTTGGGATGGGTGTCATTGTTTCACCCAAAGTCTTCTTAATCTGTAGAGGAAGAGATGGGAGTTTGGCTTCTTTGCCCTTCTCAAAAGTTCTTGTTTTACTATAGTCATGCGCTCTAGTTGATATAAAAGCATCACCCTTCATCATATACACATTCACGGATGTGGGATTGTTTGAATACGGAGAGGATCCTTGAATACCCCCTTTCGCGCTTGTAGAGGCTTGGGTTAGGTTTTTCCCATGCTGAAATGGATTGGTTAACACGATAGGTTGTTGTTGTGTCACAAATTTTTGAGCCTCTGCAAGCCGAGGACATTGGTGGGTCGGGTGGTCTTCTGCGCACAGGTTGCATGGATACATCGTCTTATGTTTCTCAGTGTTGCCCCCACCAACATTATTAGTGGGTTTCTTATCCCCGTTACCCTTCTTTCATTGTTTTTTCTTTCCTTCAGGATGTTGGGTGGCCTTTGGATTTGTCGAGTGCACTGTGTGTACATCCAATGTTTTAGTAGGGGGAGAAGCCAAAATAGTAGTTTAGCTGGCCACTGTGTGTTGTATAGACAACTTCTGCAATTGCTTCATCAGTTGCTCAGTGGGATTTGTTTGTGATGAACCAACAATACCATTGGCATGTGGTCCAACTCTCTATCTGGTTTTATCAAGTATTGAGCGTGGCGCATCTGGCAAGACCTCGTATAATTAACTAGACTGAGAATAGATTAGCTCAATCTGTTGATCTCTCATGATGGCGTCTTCTTTGGAAAATACTCCCGACGTCACGACGTCTTTCGATAACTGTGGGACCAAAGACTTAAGGAACCACTCGAGTAGGAATGCTGGTGATACTGGCACCTTGATTAAACTCTTCTGACATCTCCATTCTTGGATGTGATTAGAGATATGGTCTGCTTTTGTCTGTGCGAAATTGGATATCAATTTTGTGTTAGCGGCGTATCTCACAGGTAATTGGAAATGGTTTAGGAAAGCCATTGTCAATTCACCGAAGGAAGAGTATCTTGAGCGATAGAGCTCAATGTACCATTTAACAACACTCCCAATGAGAGTACGTTAAAACAATCACAATTGTATGGAGTCATCTTTCAACGAGTTAGATGAGCACCAAAGATGGAAGGTAGTCACATGATCTCATGGATATTCATTAGGCTTGGCTTCAAACTTTGGTATGTCCGAAGGAAACTTTGTCGGCATAGGGGGCCAATGCGGATCATGACAGATAGGGTCATTCAAAAACCTTATCAAGTCTAGCAAATACAAAGTTGCCAGGAAGGGTATTTTGGGTTGTTGGTGATAACCTGGAAAAAATGGACCTGGAGTTTGACTGGCACAAGGTTTCCAGGAAAAGTTCGGTTGTTGGCCTGGGTTCTGGTAAAAACCATGGCCATGAACAGCGTATGGATTCTACATGTATGGAGACATCATCGGCTGATTCCCAAAATAGGACGTAGATGGTTGGGCGTGCATTACATTCGGAGGACTTTGGGAAGGGTTGCCCCATGCCAATCCCATGGGGATAGGCATAGTACCTTGCCCGGGGTTCCATTGATTGTGAAAAGAATTTCCCCAGATCAAAATTCCTGACGAGGGAACGGATCCCTGCCAAGAATTCCAAGGCCCTGATGTGAAAGAAGTTCTTGGGTTTGCCCCCTGTGCAGGAATAGTACCCTACATAGGAATAGGTTGTCCGAAACTAGGATTTCGCCCAGTCGGGAAAGAAGCTGACGAGAAGGCGTTGTTACAAAACACATCAAACAAAGAAAATGGTGTCGAACCTATCGGCATATTATGCAAAGGTGGTCCTTGACTCCCTGCTCCAAATAAACTATGGTGTGCAGGTGGCCTGGAGGATTCCTGATACGGAGGTATATGACCTTCCCCATAAGGGAAAGTGTTAAAAGGAGCTGAAGTGCCACCCATGTGGCCTTGCAGAGGAGTGTTAGAGCTCCCTTCCCTTAGACCTAAAGTCTGTGAAGTGGAGTAGGAAAGTACAGGACTTGTACCTGAGCTAGGCATCTCGTATGAGAACAGAGAGCCTGTCGCACTTGGTGTGAAAGGGGTTGTGGCCACCACCATAGACAGGATCAGAACACTGTGCGAGGTAGAGGCGGTCGAGACCATGGTAGCTTAGACTGGTGATGGTGGGTTAGGAGGTGGAAACTCTCCTGTGGTGACAACCGTAGTGGGAATTGAATAATTCCTAGAAGGAGTGACATCATTTTTTTCCATTGCTACGTGAGAAACTATCTGGCACTTGTAAGGGTGAATCAGTACGATAATGGGTGCTTAAAGATCAGTGGTTGAAGTTTCAGGTGGAGCAAGAGATTTCGCTCCAAAGTCTAAAATGGTTGTTTCCTCTGGATGTTGGTCGGGCACAATTTCTTGTGACCTGGTCGCTTCAAAAGACCCTTTTTGGTCTAGCTTTCGCCTTAGTGGTGGCGGAGATGGCTCCAGTGTAACCGGTGATAGGCCCAGAATCCTTCATGACCGGTGGAGCTCGTGATCCTCCACTGTGTGAGAAGATCAAAGACACTCTAGGGCTTTCTATTTGTTCAAAAAACAACACACACTAAAAAGGTCCCTACAAGATAAAACAAGCAAACACTAAACTAATTGGAAGAACGGTTACAACAACCAACACTAGAGAAAATTACCAGTGCAAGTGCAACTCGAACATGGAAGCACCCTCTGGGTATACTCTGCAAAGAGTGGCCCGATGTCTATCCTAGGTATCGTGGTATACCCTCGCAGTCACTTGTGTATGTCTCTAAAAAGATAGGCAACTAGTTTGCCAGTGTGCAAACAGTCACCAGGTGGGTACAGTCGAAAATTGGGTAGACCACAATGAGCAGGGTATCGAGCCTGAAACCTGTCAAGGGTATCGAAATCAAGTGGTCCGGAAGACAATTGAGGACCTTGAATGGATTCAAGACCCACGAAGCTCCGTGGCAAATGCAATCGACAGAATCCCAAGACAAGCCCTCTATATGTGTTCTCCACTATGATTGGTCTAGATTTAGAGGGGTTATCTCCGCTACCTTTCCGCATGCGACCTCATGTTTATCCCCTGTGTTAGAGGGGGGTCCCGGATAACTTTCACGATACTGGACTTTGAAACTCCCTAACTCAGACTCCAATGTTTGATTTTAGTGGCCTTGAAGAGTTTCCTCTCCAACCTAATTCAAGGCCCTAACCCTAAACTAGTTGGTTGACCCTACAAACATAAAAAGTCTAATGAATTTTAGATTTAGTGTTAATTTTTATGGCTTGTCTTAAGTCAAAGGTTATGAAAGTGAAACTAGTGATGTTTGAAAGACGAAAGCAAAATAAATAGAAAGTTGGAAACAAAAAACCTTTTCTTAACTCAACTCTTAAACAACTTTTCAAACTTAAAATTTTTTCTAAGATCTTTAAACAACAAACTCAAAGCAGGATTTCACTCGACTACGAGCTACTTATGATATAAGTAAACCGTCAAGAACTTATGAAAGCAAAGACTTTTCCCTGGTTACTAATTCAAAACAATACTTTTTAACCAAACAAAGAAATAAAAGATTTTTTTATTTATTTGAATGCTCACAAAGCAAAAAGGAAAAACATCAACAATTCAAAACCAAGAAAACTTCTGGCCTAAGCGCAGATCGCAAAGAGTCACTTTAAAAATCACACACAAGCAAATTAAAATTGGACTCTCACACTTGTCTAAAAACCCTATAAAAGAATATTTTGAGGAAAACTTCTAAATGAAAAAAGAAAGTTATTACTATGATCAAACCTAAGTTACTGACCACTATGACAAAGACCCAAAAACCTAAGAGGTATAACTCTTGTCAAAGGAAAGGATGACTGCCTCACCTTCAACAAAAATTCTCTCCACAAGCACACTGCTGACAGTTCAACAACAAGTGTGTGCACGCGAGCTGTGTAAAGTCAGAGTGTGTGTACACGCATGCTGGCCTTATACAAGTCGCATGTATATCTGAAACTCTGAGACAAATGAAAAGCCAAGAAAGCTAGCCCAGGCAGAGACTACCGGTACTGAGAACCAAAATCTCTTGAAGACTTAGACACTTACTTTAACAAAAAAAAGAAAACAATTCAAGGAAAACTTTATAGAACAAACCAATTTGAGGTGAAACCTAAGCTATAGACTGCAAACAACAAAGACTAGAAAGAGTTTCAGAAAAACCTTGAGAAGGACTAATTCTGACAAGGAAGAGGATGACTACCTCTCTAAAAGAAATTTTCTAGAATCATACACGTGACTTCCTCAGCTAGCGTGTACACGCGGGCTGTGAGAATGTAGGGCATGGGTACATGTGTGCAGACCTTACACAGGCCGCGTGTACCTCTGTGGGTCTCAGAAAAAAAATAGAGTCAAGAAAAGAAACAGATATAACTGGTATGAAAGACCAGAATCTCTATTAGCTCAGAATTTTGCAAAAACTTTAAAAACAGGAAATGAAACCAGTTCTTAAAAATACCCAAAAAATATTCCCAGAAACCCTAGAGATTTTTTGAGTATGGTGGCCAATTCTGTTGTGAGTGGGAAATCCCCCTACGGACTAGCACTTAGGGTTTTATTATGCATGCAGAAAATACCTAAAGATTCCTACTTTCTACCATCGTCCCGGACCTAATCCCCATTATTCTTAAGCAAATATGTAGTTAAGAAAATCAAGTGAGCATACCTTATTTCGGGCGTTTGATATCAATCCTTCTTCACGTTTGATCACTCTTTGACTGTAGCTCTCCTCCCAAGGCTGACCTGCATTCACACAAAACAAACAAAAAACTCCACATGCATTTGATATATAGATTAATGGGTTAGAGATTCAATCAACATGTATGCAATAAACCATGAAAACCTCATATGGTGGGATGGGAAAAGTACTTCTTTATTATTAACTTCAAAAAATAAACTTACAATGATGAAGTCGGCCATTGCTCCACAAACTTGGTCCTGGGCTCCTCTTCAACTGTCCTCCAACTTCTTTTCTCTATATTTCTCTTTGCACAAGGATGGCTAAAGGTTGGGACAAAGGGAATGTGCAATTGGGTATAGTTTCTTTACTATGATTCTCCTCTTCCAAATGGGACCACTAACCCTTCTTTTATAGGCTAGAAGAAGCTAGGTATTTTTTCGAACCCTCGGCCATGCATGGTCGAAAGGTTTAGTTAACTCACCCAAAGATGTGTGTTCCTTCAAAAACTTTCCTTTTTTCATCCTTTTGTAGGTACACGCGGGTTGTTTTGCGTCAACTAGCATGTACAGGTGGGCAGTAATGGAGTAGGGCGCCTGGGCCTTTATAAAAGGTGTTTTTAAGAAGAGTTGTTCAACAGTGTTTTGGAAAAAAAGGAATCTGAGATGGCCTGATGCTAGGTAAGCACGTCTAGTGCAAATTAGGGTTATAACATGTAGGTAAGCCGAGAGTCATTTTCACAAGAACTTATATAATGAGTTACCTGTAGAAGTTCAAGAGTTATTGGATGAGTTTGTTGACATTGTGGTGGATGATTTACCTCACACTTTACTTCCCATCAGGAGTATCGATCACCATATTGACCTTATTCCAGAAGCAAGTTTGTCAAACACATGATCCGAATTATTTTCGGCGTGAAATGAGAGCAGAAATATAATAAATAAATGTACAGATATATCTCGGATATCCAATAATATAACATAAATTTATCAGAGATGAAACCATAAACACAGAGATACAGTAATGCACAATTTTCTATTAATGAGCGAAAATGTACAAAGACTTTAAAATTACAGAGTAAAAGACTCGTTAGAATGGTGGCAACTTATCTATAAGAAGAGATGTGTCTGCTACTCGCATTCACAAGAAGATGATTTTTAAAATGAGGCTCCAAAGGCATTTTTATCATAAATAAAATTCAAAACCCTAACCTCAAAAGATGAAAAGCCAACAGTTTTGTGTACCCAGTTTTGGGTAGTTTGGTGTATCAACTTCCTAGGGGCGTAACTTTGGCATACAATCTTCATTTGGGGTGCACGATAGCTCATTAGAAAGGTATAGTCAAGGAGATTTATTTTGGGGGATCAATTAGATCCTTTTTACAAAATTGACGAGTTCGATCCAGAAAAACCTTCATTTAGGCCCTCAAAATGACCCCGGAAGTTTAGGAACCAAAAAATTGCTAAAAATAGTAAGTTGCCAGAAAACTATTTTGGGCCAGTTAGAATAGGTGGGTGACCATCGATATCAACCTGGATCAATCCTCCCTCCTTAGGACACAATGGTATCCATTGTGTTGATTTCCCAGGGGAGAGGGGAAAGAGATTGTTGAATCTAAAGCTTGGTGAGTTGCTTGCCTTGCTAGAGACGTTGCACTGCTTGGTTTGTGAAAGGCTGTCATGAACATGTTGTTGGCGAGGTTGAATATGTTCAATCATTCAGGCTACACAAGATGATTGTGTGAAGAAGGAATCTTTGCACTTTGTTCCAATCTTTCCAACATGCTTATGTTGGATAGAAGGTGCTTGGGTCGAGGCTATAGTGGTTGTAGTATCCTTTTGTTCATCTTTTGAACAGATTTTGAAGAAGCTAAATTTTGTAGTATGAGATGCTACCTTCCAGTATTGTTTAGGTCGGATAGTAGTTGGAACTACCTTTGGTATCCTGTAGATATGAACCCCTAGATTAACAATGATACTATGGGGTCGAGACTCATAGAAAACATGGCACTTCCACATATATGGTTGGCCCAAGTGAACATCATAGACATCCAGTGGAGTAACATCACATACTACCTCATCCTTGAAGGGCTAGATGTCGTATGACAATCGACACTACTGGTTGACACGAATATTTCATCCCTCATGAAGCCACTCGATGTTGTATGGTTTTATGTGTGGTGTTGTCGACAATCCTAACTATTTGACAACATATACTCATATGAGGTTCATATGGCTTCCGTTATCAACAATAAAATGGAACGGGATCCCCTTCACCCACATCTGTAAATGAAAAAGGTGTTTCCTCTCTCCAGGATCTATTGGTTGTTTTGGTTGAATTGTTGTGGTTGCGACAATAGCAGTGGGGTCTGCGTTGGTGATATTTATTCTATCAATATTTTATGTATCATATTTTGAATTAGGGTTCGGCTCCTTATCTTTGATCTCATACACCAATGATGTTTTTGAGTGACAATCATCGGTGTTGTGACAAAGGATTTTGTGGAAATCGCACCAATTTTTGGTGTCCTTCTTCGTCTTTTCGTGACCCTTCTTTTCATGTGGCATGGGCTGGTTTTCAGGAGACTTTTTGTTAGGCTCGTCTTTATCATACTTTGGTTTTTGCGTATTTGCAAACCCGAACTCCCATTTGTTCTGGTGCTTAAAGTTTTTCTCGATTTTAACAACATATTGATAAGTAGCATTGAGTGATGAGATGTCCAGAAAATCCATTTCAATTTGGATGTATATGTGTAGATCCCCATGGTATTTTAGAACCAAATGTCATTCAGAGTATTTGATACCCATATTGGTGCACAAGGTATGTAAGGTATTGTTGAAATACGAAACCGCTTGGCCCCTCTCTTGTTGATGTGTGGTCCATCTCATGTACTGGTCCTCATAGTTGCCAACAGGGTAATATTGTTCCTTTACCGCAACCACACAAAAATCCCAAGTGGGTTCAACCCCATATATTCTAGACTCATCTTTGGAACTTTTCTCCCAATAAATTTCCCACCAATGTTTGACAGGGGGGAGAGCCTTAAGGAGTACGAAGGTGATCGTTTCCCTGTTGGAGAAATTATGAACATAGAAATAACCTTCTAGCAGATTTAACCATGTTTCTAGGGAATCCGCATCTATTTGTCCTTTAAATATGGGAATATCAAAATTAACTTGTACCTTGAAAGGAAAAGTGCCTCCAAAGTGGATTCTTTAGGAAGATGTGTCTGTTGTTATCGGCATGCATTGAAGGATGTGGGAAAAATTCTCCATCATTTCGTCCCTCTGTCGTGTGAGAGATTTCTCAAGCAAAGATTAATAGAATTGTCTACTCTATCGTTTTTCTTTTCTTCTATCATGGAGGGTTCCTTGCACGTGTGAGAGCGATTTTCCTGAAGAGAGAAAATCTCAAGACCCAACTTGTTATACTCATACTGCGTCAGGGACATGCACTGGAAAACAATCAAGAGCAGCCTGCTCTGATACCACTGATCCAGACTATTTTCAACATGAAATGAGAGAAGAGATATAATAAAGAAATGTACAAAGATATATCAGATATCCAATAATATAGAATAAATGTATCACAGATGAAACCATAAAAACAGAGATACAATAATACACAATTTTCTATTAATGAGCGAAAATGTACAAAGACTGTAAAATTACATAGTGAAAGACTCACTAGAATGGTGGAAGCTTATCTCTGAGAAGAGATGTGTCTGCTACTCGCATTCACAAGAAGATGATTTTTACAATGAGGCTCCAAAGACATTTTTATCATAAAGAAAATTCAAAACCCTAACCCCAGAAAGATGAAAAGCCAACAGTATTTTGGGCCCTGTTTTGTATAGTTTGGTGTATCAACTTCCCAGGGGCGTAACTTTGGCATACAATCTTCATTTAGCATGATCAATAGCTCGTTGGAAAGGTATTGTCAAGGAGATTCATTTTGGGGGCTCAATCAGATCCTTTGGCTATCATTGACGATCTTGATCCCAAAAAACCTTCATTTAGGCACTCAAAATGGCCCCGGAAGTTTAGGAACCGAAAAAATGCTAAAAATAGTAAGTTGCAAGTAAACTGTTTTGGGCCAGTTGGAATAGGTGGGTGGCCGCCGATATCAACCTCGATCAATTCTACCTCCTTAGGAAGAAATTTTCTCCATTGCGTTGAGTTCCCAGGGGAGAGGGGAAAGTGATTGCTGAATCTGAAGCTTGGTGAGTTGCTTTCCTTACTGGAGATGTTGCACTCCTTGGTTTGTGGAAGGTTGTCACAAACCTGTTGTTGGTGGGATTGAATATATCCAACTGGTCGGGCTACATGAGATGACTGTGTGCAAAAAGAATATTTGCATTTTGTTGCAATATTTCCTTCCTGCTTCTGTTGGATATAAGGTGCTTGGGCCGAGGCTGTAGTGGTTGATGTATCCTTTTGTTCACCTTTTAAATAGATTCTGAAGAAGATGAATTTTGCAGTATGAGATACTACCTTGCGGCATTTTTTAGGTGGGATAGTATTTGGAACTACCTCTGGTATCCTGTATCGATGACCCCCTAGAGTAACAATGACACTATGGGGTTGAGACCCATAGATGCACTTCCACATATATGGCTGGCCCAAGAGAACAACACAGACATCCAGTGGGGAAACATCACATAATACCTCATCCTTGAAGGGATAAATGTCATATGACAATCGACACTGCTCTTTGACATGAATATCTCATCCATGGTGAAACCCCCTGATGTTGTATGATCGCAGGTGTGGTGTTGTCGACAATACCAATTGTTTGACAACATTTGCTAAGATGAGTTTCTCCTGGCTTCCTCTATCAACAATAAAATGTAGTGGGGTCCCCTTCACCCACATCTGTGAATGAAAAAGGCGCTCCCCCTCTTCAGAATCTGTTGGTTCTTCTAGTTGAATTGTTGTGGTCATGACAATAGCAGTGGGGTCTACGTGGATGATCTGCTTTCTATCAATATTTTCTAAATCGGATTATGAATCAAGGTTTGTCTCCTTGTGTTGATCTTGGCCACCAATGATTGTTTTGAGCAAGATTCACAGATGTTGTTCCAGGGTCTTTTGTGGAAATCGCACCATTTTCCGATGTCCTTTGTGTTTCCGTGACCCTTCTTTTCCTGTGTCCTGGACGACTTTTCGAGAGATTGTTTTTTAGGGTCGTCTTTATGATACTTTGGTTGTTGCGTATTTTCAGACCCGAACTCCCATTTTTTCTGGTGCTTAAATTTCTTCTTGATTTTAACAACATATCAATAAGCAGCACCAAGTGATGAGATGTCCAGAAAATCCATTTCAATTTGGATGTATTTGTTTAGAGCCCCACGGTATTTCAAAACCAAATGTCGTTCAGAGTGTTTGATACCCAGCTTGGTGCGCAAGGTATGGAAGGTATTGGTGAAGTTTGGAACTGCTTGCCCCTCTCTTGTCACAGTGTGGTCCATCTCATGTATTGGTCCTCATAGTTTCCAACAGAGTAATACTATTTCTTTACCGCATCTACAAAAAATCCCAAGTGGGCCCAATTGGGCTCAACCCCATATATTCTAGACTGCTCTATGGAATTTTTCTCCCAGTAAGTTTCCCACCAATGTTTGACATGGGGGAGAGCCTTAAGGAGTGTGAATATGATCTTTTCCCTGTCGGATAAATTATGAATAGAGAAAGCTAAGTGGGCTATTCAAATCATGAGAATTATTGGTCAGTTGAGACTAATACTCATGGATATGGGTCATATATTAATGACTTACACTATGCATTTAATCCCCAAAATGATATCTAATATGTTGCACTGTGGAAGCCCCTCTAAAATAATAAGAGTGAAGGGATCTCTAACTAGATAGTTCATAAGGCACAATACTTTCTAAGGTTTTGCAAATGGGGTAGCAAGATAAGTGTGCTTGATTGTGGGGAAAACTCCACATTTAAGCGTGCTTGAGCCAGAGGCGTCTTGGGATGGGTGACCACCTGGGAAGTCCTAGTTACCAGGTGCAAGCCCCAGAAGTGATGATTGATTCTATGCAATTCATTTCGTTGGTTTCAATCGCATTTCTTCGCCCCTGTGAGCATCACCCGATGCAATGAGTGCTAAGTGGGATATTGAAATCATGAGATATATTGGTCAGTTGAGACTAATACTCATGGATATGGATCATATATTAATGACTTACACTATGCAGTTAATCCCAAAAATGATATCCATCCTTCTAGAATATTTAACCATTTTTCTAAGGCATCCACATCTATTTGTCCTTCAAATATGGGAATATCAAAATTAAATTGTACCTTGAAAGGAAAGGTGCCTCCAAAGTGGTCGCTTGATGAAGACGTGTCTGTTGTTATCGGTAGGCATTGAAGGATGTGGGGAAAATTATCCATCATTTCATCCCTCTATCACATGAGAGCTTCCTCAAGAAATAGATTAATAGAATCAGTCACTCTGTCATTTTTATTTTCTTCTACCATGGAGGATTTCATGGGCATACGAGAGAGATTATCCTCAAGAGAGACAAGATTGAGACCCAACTTGCTATACTTGGACTTCATCGGGTACATGCACTGAAAAACGATCAAGAGCAGCCTACTTTGATACCACTAATCCAGATTATTTTTGGCACGAAATTAGAGCGGAGATATAATAAAGAAATGTATAGAGATATATAGGATATCCAATAATATAGAAGAAATGTATCAGAGATACAACCATAAAAACATAGATACACTAATATACAATTTTCTATTAATTAGCGAAAATGTACAAAGACTATAAAATTATAGAGTGAAATACTCGTTAGAATGGTGGAAATTTATCTCTGAGAAGAAATGTGTCTACTACTCGCATTTGCAAGAAGATGATTTTTACAATGAGGCTCCAAAGGAATTTTTATCATAAATAAAATTCAAAACCGTAACCTTGGAAGATGAAAAGCCAATAGTTTTATGGACCCCGTTTTGGGTAGATTGGTGTATCAACTTCCCGAGGGCGTAACTTTGGCATACGATCTTCGTTTGGGGCGCACGATAGCTCGTTGGAAATTTATCGTCAAGGAGACTAATTTTGGAGGATCGATTACAGCCTCTGATTATCATTGAAGAGCTCAATGACAAAAAAACCTTCATGTAGGCCCTCAAAATGGCCCCCAAAGTTTAGGAACCGAAAAATTGCTAAAAATAGTAAGTTGCTAGAAAACTGTTCTGGGCCAGTTGAAATAGGTGGGTGGCCACCGATATCCACCTGGATCAATTATCCCTCCTTAAGAAGAAATGGTATTCATTGTGTTGAGTTCCCAGGGGAGAGGGGAGAGTGATTGTTGAATATGAAGCTTGGTGATTTTCTTTCCTTGTTGGAGACATTGCACTGCTTGGTTTGTGGAAGGCTGTCATGAACCTGTTGTTGGCGACATTAAATTTGTTCAACCAATCAGGATACATGAGATGATTGTGTGCATAAGGAATATTTTTTCCTTGCTGCAATATTTCCANAACCTGCTTCTGTTGGATAGAAGTTGCTTGAGCCTTAGGCTATAGTGGTTGCAGTATCCATCCATTCACCTTTTGAATAGATTGTGAAGAAGCTAAATTTTGTAGTATGAGATACTGCCTTGCGACATTGTTTAGGTGGGACAGTAGTTGTAACTTCCTCTGATATCCTATAGAGATGACCCCCCAGAGTAGCAATGAAACTAAGGGTTGAGACTCATAGATAACATGGTGCTTCCACATATATGGCTAGCCCAAAAGAACATCACATAAATTCATTGGGGAAACATCACATAATACCTCATCCTTGAAGGGATAGATGTCATATGACAATTGACGCTGCTCATTGACATGAATATCTCATCATTGGCGAAGCCACCTGATGTTGTATGGTTGTGGGTGTGGTGTTGTTGACAATACCAATTGTTTGACAACCTATGCTAATATGAGTTTCTTCTAGCTTCCTCTATCAACAATAAAATGTAGTGGGGTCCCCTTCACCCACATCTGTGAATGAAAAAGGCACTCCCCCTCTTCAGAATATATTGGTTCTTCTAGTTGAATTGTTGTGGTTGTGACAATAGCAATGGGGTCTGCGTGGATGATCTTCCTTTTATCAGTATTTTCTGAATCAGATTATGAATCAAGGTTTGGCTCCTTGTGTTTGATCTCGGCCACCAATGATTGTTTTGAGCAAGATTCACTGGTGTTGTGCCAAGCTCTTTTGTGGAAATCGCACCATTTTCCAATGTCCTTTGTGTTTCCGTGACCCTTCTTTTTTTGTGTCTTGGACAGTTTTTTGAGAGATTGTTTTTTAGGGTCGTCTTTATCATACTTTGGTTGTTGCAGATTTTTAGACCCGAACTCCCATTTGTTATGGTGCTTAAATTTATGCTTGATTTTAACAACATATCAATAAGAAGCAACAAGTGATGAGATGTCCAGAAAATCCATTTCAATTTGGATCTATCTTTTTAAAGCCCCACAGTATTTCAGAACCAAATGTCGTTCGGAGTCTTTGATACCCAGCTTGGTGCGCAAGGTATGGAAGGTATTGGTGAAGTCTGGAACTGCTTTCCCCTCTCTTGTCACAGTGTGGTCCATCTCATGTGTTGGTCCTCATAGTTGCCAACAGGGTAATACTATTCCTTTACTACATCTAAAAAAAATCCCAAGTGGGCTTGGCCCCATATATTCCAGACTCCTCTATGGAATTTTTCTCCCAGTAAGTTTCCCACCAATGTTTGACATGGGGGAGAGCCTTAAGGAGTGTGAATGTGAGATTTTCCCTGACGGAGAAATTATGAACAAAGAAAGCTAAGTGGGCTATTCAAATCATGATAATTATTGGTCAGTTGAGACTAATACTCATGGATATGGGTCATAGATTAATGACTTACACTACATAGTTAATCCCAAAAATGATATCTAATATGTTGCACAAGCCCCTCTAAAATAATAAGAGTCAAGGGAGCTCTAACTGGATAGTTCATAAGGCACAATACTTGCTAAGGTTTTGCAAATGGGGTAGCAAGCTAAGTGGGCTTGATTATGGGGAAAAATCCATAGTTAAGCATGCTTGAGCTAGAGGCGTCTTGGGATGGGTGACCACTGGGAAGTCCTAGTTACTGGGTGCAAGCCCCATAAGTGATGATTAATGCTATGCGATTCATTTCGTTGGTTGCAATCACATTTCTTCACCTCTGTGA
This sequence comes from Picea engelmannii, assembly GCA_009831015.1. NCBI lineage: Eukaryota > Viridiplantae > Streptophyta > Pinopsida > Pinales > Pinaceae > Picea > Picea engelmannii. The sequence goes on from ML809209.1 coordinate 78,793, forward strand.
GCATCACCCAATGAAATGAGTGCTAAGTGGGCTATTCAAATCATGAGAATTATTGGTCAGTTGAGACAAATACTCATGGATATGGGTCATAGATTAATGACTTACACTACGCAGTTAATCTCCAAAATGATATCCAATATGTTACACTGCGGAAGCCCCTCTAAAATAATAAGAGTGAAGAGAGCTCTAACTAGATAGTTCATAAGGCACAATACTTGCTAAGGTTTTGAAAATGGGGTAGTAAGCTAAGTGGGCTTGATTGTGGGGAAAACTGCACAGTTAAGTGCGCTTGAGCCAGAGGCGTCTTGGGATGTGTGACCACCTGGGAAGTCCTGGTTACCGGGTGCAAGCCTCAAAAGTGATGATTGATGCTATGCGATTCATTTCGTTGGTTTCAATCACATTTATTCACCCCTATGAGCATCACCCAATGCAATAAGTGCTAAGTGGTATATTCAAATCATGAGAATTATTCGTCAGTTGAGACTAATACTCATTGATATGGGTCATATATTAATGACTTACACTACACAGTTAATCCCAAAAATGATATTTAATATGTTTCACTGAGAAAGCCCCTCTAAAATAGTAAGAGTGAAGGGAGATCTAACTGGATAGTTCATAAGGCACAATACTTGATAAGGTTTTGCAAATGGGGTAGCAAGCTAAGTGGGCTTCATTGTGGGGAAAACTCCATAGTTAAGTGCGCTTGAGCCAGAGGCGTCTTGGGATGGGTGATCACCTAGGAAGTCCTGGTTACTGGGTTCAAGCCCCATAAGTGATGATTGATGTTATGTGATTCATTTCATTGTTTTCAATCGCATTTCTTCACCCTTGTGAGCATCACCCGATGCAATGAGTGCTAAGTGGGATATTCAAATCATGAGAATTATTGGTCAGTTGAGACTAATACTCATGGATATGGGTCACAGATTAATGACTTACATTATGCAGTTAATCCCAAAAATGATATCTAATATGTTGCACTGTGGAAGCCCCTCTAAAATAATAAGAGTGAAGGGAGCTCTAACTAGATAGTTCATAAGGCACAATACTTTCTAAGGTTTTGCAAATGGGGTAGCCAGATAAGTGTGCTTGATTGTGGGGAAAACTCCACATTTAAGAGCTCTTGAGCCAGAGACGTCTTGGGATGGGTGACCACCTGGGAAGTCCTAGTTACCGGGTGCAAGCCCCGAAAGTGATGATTGATGCTATGCAATTCATTTCGTTGGTTTCAATTACATTTCTTCACCCCTGTGAGCATCACTCAATGCAATGAGTGCTAAGTGGGATATTGAAATCATGATATATATTGGTCAATTGAGACTAATACTCATGGATATGGGTCATAGATTAATGACTTACACTACGCAGTTAATCCCAAAAATGGTTTCTAACCTTCTAGAATATTTAACCATTTTTCTAGGGCATCCACATCTATTTGTCCTTCAAATATGGGAATATCAAAATTAACTTGTAGCTTGAAAGGAAAGGTGCCTCCAAAGTGGTCGCTTAATGAAGACTTGTTTGTTGTTATCGGTAGTCATTGACAGATGTGGATAAAATTCTCCATCATTCCATCCCTCTATTGCATAAGAGCTTCCACAAGAAATAGATTAATATAATCAATCGCTCCGTCATTTTTATTTTCTTCTGTCATGGAGGATTTCTTGGGCATGTGAGAGAGATTGTCCCCAAGGGAGACAATCTTGAGACCCAAATTTCTATACTCAGACTTCATCGGGGACATGCATTGAAAAATGATCAAGAGAAACCTGCTTTGATACCACTGATCTAGATTATTTTCGGCACAAAATTAGAGCGGAGATATAATAAAGAAATGTATAGAGATATCTCAGATATTCAATAATATAGAAGAAATGTATCAGAGATACAACCATAGAAACATAGATACACTAATATACAATTTTCTATTAATTAGCGAAAATGTACAAAGACTATAAAATTACAGAGTGAAAGACTTGCTAGAATGGTGGAAACTTATCTCTGAGAAGAAATGTGCCTGCTACTCGCATTTACAAGAACATGATTTTTACAATGAGGCTCTAAAGGAGTTTTTATCATAAAAAAAATTCAAAACCGTAACCCTGGAAGATGAAAAGCCAATAGTTTTGTGAACCCCATTTTGGGTAGTTTGGTGTATCAACTTCCCAAGGGCGTAACTTTGGCATATGATCTTCATTTGGGGTGCATGATAGCTCGTTGGAAAGTTATCGTCAGGGAGACTCATTTTGGAGGATCGATTAGAGCCTTTGAATATCATTGAGGAGATCGATACCAAAAAACCCTTCATTTAGGTCCTCAAAATGGCCCCCGAAGTTTAGGAACCGAAAAACCGCTAAAAACAGTAAGTTGCTAGAAAACTGTTTTGGGCCAGTTGGAATAGGTGGGTAGCCACCGATATCAACCTGGATCAACTATCCCTCCTTAAGAAGAAATGGTATCCATTGCATTGAGTTCCCGGGGGAGAGGGGAGAGTGATTGTTGAATCTGAAGCTTGGTGAGTTTCTTTCCTTGTTGGAGACGTTGCACTGCTTGGTTTGTGGAAGGCTATCATGAACCTGTTGTTGGCGGGGTTGAATTTGTTCAACTAGTCAGGATACATGAGATGATTGTGTGAAAAAGGAATATTTTTTCTTTGCTGTAATATTTCCAACTTGCTTCTGTTGGATAGAAGGTGCTTGAGCCTTAGGCTATAGTGGTTGCAGTATCCATACATTCACCTTTTGAATAGATTGTGAAGAAGCTAAATTTTGTAGTATGAGGTACTGCCTTGCGACATTGTTTAGGTGGGACAGTAGTTGTAACTTCCTCTAATATCCTGTAGAGATGACCGCCTAGAGTAACAATGACACTAAGGGGTTGAGACTCATAGGTAACATGGTGCTTCCATATATATGGCTAGCCCAAAAGAACATCATAGAAATCCAGTGGGGAAACATCACATAATACCTCATCCTTGAAGGGATGGATGTCGTGTGACAATTGACACTACTTGCTGACACAAAGATCTCATACCTGGAGAAACCACCCAATGTTGTATGGATGCGAGTGTGGTGTTGTTGAAAATCCCAACTGTTTGACAACCTATGCTAAGATGAGGTTCTTCTGGCTTCTGGTATCATCAATAAAATGCAGTGGGGTCCCCTTCACTCACATATGTTAATGAAAAATTCACTCCCCCTCTTCAGGATCTGTTGGTTCTTTTGGTTAAATTGTTGTGGTCATGACAATAACAATGGGGTCTGCATTGATGATCTATCTTCTATCAGTATTTTCTGAGTCAAATTCTGAAGAAGGGTTCAACTCCTTTTCTTTGATCTCGATCACCAATGACTATTTTGAGTGACACTCATTGGTGTTGTGCCAGGGCATTTTGTGGAAATCACGCCATTTTCCAGTGTCCTTCTTCGTCTTTCTGTGACATTCTTTTCTTGTGTCTTGGAATGGTTTTTCAAGAGATTGTTTGTTAGGGCCGTATTTATAATATTTTGGTTGTTGCGGATTTGCAGACCCAAACTCCCGTTTGTTCTGGTGCTTAAATTTCTGCTCGATTTTAACAACATATCAATAAGAAGCACCGAGTGATGAGATGTCTGGAAATTCCATTTTAGTTTGGATGTAACTATGTAGAGCCCCATGGTATTTCAGAACCAAATTTCGTTTGGAGTCTTTGATACCTAGATTGGTTCACAAGGTATGGAAGGTATTGGTGAACTCTGGAATTGCTTGGCCCCTCTCTTTCCACACTGTGGTCCATATCATGTACTAGTCCTCATATTTTCCAACACGGTAATACTGGTCCTTTAATACATCCACAAAAAAATCCCAAGTGGACTCGACCCCATATATTCCAGACTCCTCTGTGGAAATTTTCTCCCAGTAAGTTTTCCACCAATGTTTGACATGGGGGAGAACCTTGAGGAGTGTGAAGGTGATATTTTCCATGTCGGGGAAATTATGAACATAGAAATAACATTCTAGAATATTTAACCATTTTTCTAGGGCATCTGCATCTATATGTCCTTCAAATATGGGAATGTCAAAATTAACTTGTACCTTGAAAGGCAAGGTGCCTCCAAAGTGGTCGCTTGATGAAGAAGTGCCTATTGTTATCGGAAGGTGTTGAAGGATGTGGGAAAAATTCTCCATCATTTTGTCTCTCTGTCGCGTGAGAGTTTGCTCAAGCAACATATTAATAAAATCATTTGTTATGTCATTTTTCTTTTATTCTACCATGGAGCATTTCTTGGGCATGCAAGAGTGATTTTCCTAAAGAGAGACAGGATTGAGACCCAACTTTCTATACTTGGACCTCGTCAGGGACATGCACTGAAAAACGATCAAGGGCAACGTGCTCTAATACCACTGATCCAGATTATTTTTGGCATGAAATGAGAGAGAAGATATAATAAAGCAATGTATAAAGGTAACTCAAATATCCAATAATATAGAAGAAATGTATCAGATATGAAACCATAAACACAAATATATAGTAATACCCAATTTTCTATTAATGAGCGAAAATGTACAAAGAGTGTAAAATTACAGAGTGAAAGACTTGCTAGAATGGTGGCACATTATATCTGATAAGAGATGTGTCTACTACTCGCATTCGCAAGAAGATGATTTTTACAATGAGGATCCAAAGAAATTTTTATCATAAAGAAAATTAAAAACCCTAACCCGGAAAGATGAAAATCCAACAGTTTTTTGGACCCCGTTTTGGATAGTTTGGTGTATCAACTTCCCAGGGGTGTAACTTTGGCATACAATCTTCATTTAGTACGAAAAATAGTTCGTTGGAAAGGTATTGTCAAGTAGATTCATTTTGGGGGATCAATCAAAGCCTTTGGCTATCATTGAGGATCTTGATCCCAAAAAACCTTCATTTACGCACTCAAAATGGCCCCGGAAGTTTAGGAACCAAAAAAATGCTAAAAATAGTAAGTTGAAAGTAAACTATTTTGGGCCAGTTGGAATAGGTGGGTGGCCACCGATATCAACCTTGATCAATTATCCCTCCTTAGGAAGAAATTGTCTCCATTGTGTTGAGTTCCCAAGGGAGAGGGGAAAGTGATCGTTGAATCTGAAGCTTGGTGAGTTGCTTGCCTTGTTGGAGACGTTGCACTGCTTGGTTTGTGGAAGGTTGTCATGAACCTATTGCTAGCGGGGTTGAATATGTTCAACCAGTCGAGATGCATGAGATGAATATGTGTAGAAGGCATATTTTCACTTTGATGCAATCTTGTCGACCTACTTCCGTTGGATAGAAGGTGCTTGGGTCAAGGCTGTAATGGTTGCAGTATCCTTCCATTCACCTTTTGAATATATTGTGAAGAAGATAACTTTTGTAGTATGATATACTACCTTGTGGAATTGTTTATGTGGGACAGTAGTTGGAACTACCTCTGGTATCTTGTAGAGATGACCCCCTAGAATAACAATGACACTACAGGGTCGAGACTCATAGATATCATGGCTCTTCCACATATATGGCTGGCCCAAGAGAACATCACAGACATCGAGTGGGGAAACATCACATAATACATCATCCTTGAAGGGTTGGATGCTGAATGACAATCAACACTGTTGGCTGAAACGAAGATGACGTCCCTGACAAAGCCACCCGATGTTTTATGGATGCGAGTGTGGTGTTGTCGACAATCCCAAATTTTTGACAACCTCTACTAAGATGAGGTTCTTATGCATTTCACTATCAACAATAAAATGTAGTGGGGTCCCCTTCACCCACATATGTGAATGAAAATCGCGCTCCCCCTCTTCAGGATCTGTTGGTTCTTCTGGTTGAATTGTTGTGGTCGCGACAATAGTAGTGAGGTATGCGTCGATGATATATATTCAATCAGTATTTTCTGAATCAGATTGTGAATCAGGGTTCGTCTCCTTGTCTTTGATCTCGACCACCAATGACTGTTTTGAGCGACATTCATCAGTGTTGTGCCAGGTGATTTTGTGGAAATTGCACCATTTTTTGGTGTCCTTCTTTGTCTTTCCATGGCCCTTCTTTTCCTATGGCTTGGACTAGTTTTCGAGAGACTGTTTATTAGGGCCATCTTTATCATACTTTGTTTGCTTCTGATTTGCAGACCTAAACTCCTGTTTGTTCTGGTTCTTAAGTTTCTTCTCGATTTTAACAACATATCGATAAGAAACACTGAGTGTTGAGATGTCTAGAAAATCCATTTCATTCTGGATGTATCTATGTAGAGCCCCAAGGTATTTCATAACCAAATTTTGTTCGGAGTCTTTGATACTCATCTTGGTGCACAAGGTATGGAATATATTCCTGAACTCTAGAACTGCTTGGACCCTCTCTTGCCACAGTGTGGTCCATCTCATGCACTGGTCCTCATAGTTGCCAAGAGGGTAATACTGTTCCTTTACCTCATCCACAAAAAAATGCCAAGTGGGATTGACCACATATATTCCAGAATCCTCTGTGGAACTTTTCTCCCAGTAAGTTTCCCACCAATGTTTGACATGGGGGAGAGCCTGAAGGAGTGCAAAGGTGATCTTTTCCCTGTCAAATAAATTATGAACATAGAAATAACCTTCTAGCATATTTAACCATTTTTCTAGGGCATCCGCATCTATCTGTCCTTCAAATATGGGAATATCAAAATTAACTTGTGCCTTGAAAGGAAAGGTGCCTCCAAAGTGATCACTTGATGAATACGTGCATGTAGTTATCGGAAAGCGTTGAAGGATGTGGGGAAAATTCTCCATCATTTCATCCCTTTGTCGCGTGAGATCTTGCTCAAGCAACAGATTAATAGAATCGTCTGGTCTTTCATTTTTCTTTTCTTCCACCATGGAGGGTTTCTTGGGCATACGAGAGCGATTTTTCTCAATAGAGACAAGCTCAATATCCAACTTGATATACTCGGAACTCGTCGGGAACATGCACTAAAAAACGATCAACAACAGCCTGCTCTAATACCATTGATCGGAATTATTTTTGGCCTAAAATGAGAGAGGAGATATAATAAAGAAATGTACATAGATATATCAGATATCCAATAATATAGCATAAATGTATCATAGATGCAACCATAAACATAGAAATACAGTAATACATAATTTTCTATTAATGAGAAAAAATGTACAAAGACTGTAAAATTACGGAGTGAAAGACTTGCTAGAATGGTGGCAGCTTATCTCTGAGAAGAGATGTGTCTTCTACTCACATTCGCAAGAAGATGTTTTTTACAATAAGGCTCCAAAGTCCTTTTTATCATAAAAAAAATTCAAAACCGTAACCCTGAAAGATGAAAAGCCAACAGTTTTGTTGACCCCCTTTTGGGTAGTTTGCTATATCAACTTCCCGGGGGCGTAACTTTGGCATACAATCTCCGTTTGGGGCGCACGATAGCTCGTTCGAAAGGTATCATCCAGTATATTAATTTTGGGGGCTCAATCAAATCCTTTGGCTATCGTTGAGGAGTTTGATCTCAAAAAACCTTTATTTAGGCCCTCAAAATGGCCCCAAAAGTTTAAGAACCGAAAAATTGCTAAAAATAGTAAGTTGCCAAAAAACTATTTTGGGCTAGTTGGAATAGGTGGGTGGCCATTGATATCAACTTGGATCAACAAAGAAGCATACATACTAACCCCTCAAGAGAATGAAGAGGTAAAGGAGAAATTCTAAGAGTTGTTGGATAAAGGTTTGATCGGGAAAATTTTGAGCCCATGTGCAGTACCAACTGTGTTGAGTCCAAAGAAGGATGGAGGTTGGAGAATGTGCACAGATTCTAGAGCCATCAACATGATAACCATCAGGTATATATTTCCCTTACCTATAATGGATTATTTAATAGATTTCTTTAGTGGATCCAGTTATTTTTCCAAAATAGAATTGAAGAGTGGTTATCACGATATAAGGATGAGAGAGGGAGATGAATGGAAAACAACATTCAAAACAAATGAATGATTGTATGTGTGGCATGTTATGTCATTTGGATTAACAAATGCACCAAGTATGTTTATGAGGTTGATGATTGAAGTGCTCAAATATTTTATTGGTAAGTTTGTGATTGTTTATTTAGATGATATTCTAGTTTTCAGTAAGACTGAAAAGGAGCATTTAAGACTTTTGAAAATGGTGTTGAGAATCTTACGTCAAGAGAAGTTGTTGGCGAATTTGAAGAAATGTTCTTTTATGAAAAAACAAATTGTGTATTGGGGGTTCTTAATCTCTTCAAATGAATTGAAGATGGGTCTAGATAAGGTGAGGGCAATAAGAGAATGACCTTCTCCAAGAAGCGTGTTTGAAGTAAGGAGTTTTCATTTGTTGGTGAGTTTTTATAGGAAATTCTTTAGGAATTTCAGCAGTATTTGTGCACCCATACTAAACACCATAAAGAAGGAACATGGATATTTTAATTGGATAGAAGAAGATGATAAGGGATTTTGAGTATTGAAAGAAAATATAACAAAAAAACCTGTTTTAGTTCTTCCAGATTTTAAGAAGACTTTTCAGGTGAAATGTGATGCAAGTGGAGTATTCATTGGCACAATTTTAATTCAATATAATAAGCATGTTGCTTATTTCAGTGAGAATATTAATGATATTAAGAGGAAGTATGCAACATATGACAAGGAATTTTATGTTGTAATTCAAGCTTTGAAAAATTGGAGGCATTATCTCATCCCGAATGAGTTTGTTTTGTATATTGACAACCAAGATTTGCAATTTATAACCAGGTGAGAGAAATTGAACCAGAGACATGACAAATGGGTAGAATTCATGCATAATTTTAATTTTTTGACTAAGCATATTAGTGGAAGCGCTAAAAAAGTTGCAGATGCTTTGAGAAAGCGATGTTTGATCTTGCAGGAATTCCATGTGGAGACTTTGTGATTTAAACACCTTAGGGAGATGTATCAAGAAGAGAATCACAAGTGAAAAATTGTAACATGATTTCCTGGATCTTCCTTAGGCTTACCTTCAAATTTTGGTATATATGAGGGAAACTTAGTCGGCATAGAGTCCAACGTGGATCATGAAAAATAGGATCATTTCACAACCTTGACAAGTCTAGAAGCTGAAGAGTTTCCAGAAATGATAACCTGGGTTATGGTGGATTTAAAGGAAAAAATGGGCTTGGATTTTCACTGGAATCAGGTTGTCAGGAAAAGTTTTCCTGTTAACCATGGTTCTGGTAAAAAACAAGGTTTCCTTGGCCATTGTAAGGGGCCTATGTACTAGTCTTCATAGTTGATGAATTCAAATAATTTTGTGACATAACTTGAGTGGGGATTTCTCCCTACATGGTATTCCAAAATCCTTGGTTGACATTTCCCCATTCGATCCCCTTGGAATACAAACTGAACCATTCCCAGGGTTCCATTGAACATGGGAGGGGTTTCCCCCGTTCGACATCCCTTGCAGGCATATAGAACCCTACCAGGGATTTTCAAGAACTTGAGAGTAGGTGGCTCATGTCATCATTCACTATGAAGTAACAAAGCCTTGCATGGGGTTAGGTTGATTTACAAAGGGGTTTCCCCCTAACAAAAATGCGGACGAAGAGAAATTATTATTCCCAAAATCACAAAATAAAGAGAATGGCATTGACCCAACCAGAGTCATAAAGGACTAAGGCCCTTGAATCCCTCCACTAAACAAACTAGGACTAGTACTAAACCTGCATGGTTTTTGAAAATAACCTCCGAGTGAGGGGGACAGAGGAGGGATATTACCCCCACCATAAGAGACTTCATTGTACTGAGAAAAATTTCCCCAAGGGATCCTTGCAAGGGATAATTGGAACTCCCTACCCCCAAAAAAATGGTCCATAAAGTAGAGTAGGTTGAAGTCAATCTTGTTTCAAAGCATGACATCCCATATGTGAAAGGAGCGCCATACATATTCTGTACGGTAGAATTATGAACAGTGGTCCAAGTCGTGGTAGATATTGTGCCACTTCCAGAAGTGGTAGGTGTCTAACTAGAGGTATTCCTTGTAGATGAAGGTGGGGGAGTGGGCATGACGCCCCCTCCACCCATGGCTAGGATGGGAGTGTGAGGACTCCCAATAGAAGTAGCATTATTCGCTTCCATAACTAGTCACCTAACAAGATGATGATTAGGAGTAGTCATCTCATGAGGGACTATTTGAACAAGGATTGGGGCTGAAAGATCAATGATCAGAGGGTTTGCGGGCCTGAATCCTTTATCTTCGAGGTCAGAAACACTAGTCTTCTTCAGTGTAAGAATGTCTTCTCTAGGAATAGGATTGTGCACAATTTCTTATGGCCTGGAAGTTTTGAAAGAAACTTCTTGATATAAATTTTACCTCAACGGTGGCGGTGGTGGCTCCAAAGTTACCGATGAAAGGCCGTAGAGCCTACATGAACGATGGAAGGCCCTGGAGCCTACACGAATGATAAAATGCCCTGGAGCCTACACAAACAGTGGAGTTGTTGATCTTCCACTTTGTGAAATGGTCAACCGCCACTCAAAGGTAAATCTAGGGAGAAGCACAAAGAACACACTACAAATTCCCTAAATATAAATCAATAAATTGAGAGAATGGAAGGAAGAACAATTATGCCAACCAACACTAGAGAAACATACCAGTGCAAGTGTAACTTGAACATAGAAACACCCTTCGGATGTACTCTACAAAGTGTAGACCGACGTTTGTACTAGGTACTATGGTTTACCCCATAGTCACTTGTGTTAGTCCTATAAAAGGAAACCGGGTTTCCAAATCGCAGTTATTACTAGGAGGGTACAATAGACAATTGGGCAGATTGTATGATCAAGATAACTAAATATGAATCCTTTCAATGGTACCGAAAACAAATGGTATGGAAGACAACCGAGGATCCCGAATGTATTCGAGGTCCATGAAGCTCCATAGTCCAATGTAGTTATCAAAATCCCAAGAATGAGCCTCAAGTACGATCCCCACTACACTTAGTCTAGCTTTGGAGGGGTTATCTCCTCTACCTTTCCTCATGCGACCTTGTGTTTAGCACCTGTGTTAGAGGGGGGTCCCAACTAACTTTTACAAGACTGGACTTCAACACTCCCTATCTCAGACTCTTAATTTTTTTTAAGTGGCCTTGAATATTTTCCTCTCCACACTTAATCCAAGGCCCTAAATCTTAGTCTAATTGGTGTACCCTATAAATGAAAAAGTCTAATTGATTTTAACATTAAGCATTAATTTTAGTGGATTGTTTACTCATGGGTGTGATAACGAAACTTGTGGTGTTCTTTGAGAGACGAAGGAGAAGAGTTAATGAGATTTTAGAACATTTTTCTTTAAATGCAAATGAAATAAAACCACATCCTACAAATGAAGATCCATCTCTTTTAACTTTCAAGGTGCAAACTTTTCAAAATGAAAACCAAGATTCTAATATGCAATCTATCCTAGAAATATTTTTCGTTCCAAATGCAATGAAACTAATTAAACTTTCAATGAATAAGTCAAGAAGTAACTTTGGGTTGAGAACTCTTTTCTTTTATAAACACAACCTAAGCTACTACAACCAAACAAACATGAAAATGTAGTTAAAATCTATTTTTTTAAAACTTTTTTATATGCTTGTGAAATGAAAATAACAAACAAATGTATATTTTTTTTCACATCATACCAAGAGGGAAGGAGAACAAACAAGAGAGTGAATCAAGTCCTAATCCACTACCAGAAAACACAGATTCACCAGAATCCAAAGGATAACATAAAGATTAAATGCACACCTTCAACCTTGACAAAAGACCGAAAGGGACAAATAAAACTAAACAAAAAGATTGATTTGCAATTTCATAAGAAATATGAGACCCAAAAACTTTTCCAAAAAGAGTTAACAAATGTTTCTAGGATTCAGGAGGTCATGAGGAATCAAGCGTTTCCTAGGAGAAAATAAATGTTTTTGAAAAAACTTCTCAAAAGTACAGACACACGTGTTGTGCACAAGGAAACATGCATATGCCCGTGTGCTATATTGAATTCAAGGCATGGGTGTACACAAGTTGGGTATAGACTAGGGTGTGTATGTGACTGAACAATCTCAAAAAGAGAAAAGATTCAGGGTGACCACCCAAATTAGGAAAACTAGTAAACACTTGGAAGGTTCTAGAAACTCTTATAGGCTTAGAAAGAACATAAAACAACATGAATTCAAACCAAAATGAATCTCCTAAAAAGACCCTAGAGAGTTTCCCTAGTGCATTCACCAATTTTTTTATGGGGAAAACCCCCTTAATCTGGGTCTAGCGACTAGGCAGATTATTGACACCTTAAAAGACATTGTAGAAATTTCGATACAAATTAATGTATTCCTGCGATTCTCCTGATCTAACAATTTCTGCCACTTGTTAAATACAAAATCGATTCTACTATTATTATTTCCGAAGCAATTAAACCACGATCACAACCACAATGCACAAAGTGAAATATCAATAACACACAACACAAAAGTTTTACCGAGAAAGCGTAAAGATAAAAATCCCCAATTATCATATATTATGTATATCATGAATCATGAAACAATCTCATACAAAACTCTAATACAAGAGCTCTCAGTACAATACAATCGTCTCACACTGTCATACACAAATTAGCAAATACATGCGCCAATTCCCATGTCCAGACAACCTCCCTCCTCTGCACAAACTTTGCAATCCGAATTCTCACAATGAATCGAATGAATCGTTTTCACATGATCATAAGCATATCCACATCATGTGTGAACAAATCACAACTGATAGCCAACTGTCCCTTTCACCTGTTATCTCAACTGGTGTCCATTGGAATGACATGCATGTAGTTAATTGTGGCAAGTCTTCAGTTGCATGCGAGTTAACTGATTAACTGAACTCTAACTTGCATGTTTAGTTACAACTAGTACAACTGATATTAACTCACTTAAATACACTTATAATTCTATTACAATTCCAAATCACTCAGTTATGAATGAGATAATAGATTAATATTTATTGTCTAATTTAGTTAAGGGAAAAGTAAATTAGACATATGTTTCTTGTTGACTTTTCAACAGACATATATGCTTCTAGTTTACTGAAATCCAACAAGACCTAATGATAATTAAGGGAAGGGAGAGAATAATGAAATGTGTACCTTAAGTCCTTCCGCCTTTCATAGATCCCTTCATATTGGTGTCCGTTCCAAAATTGCAGGCCTCCTCCCAAAGCTGGCCTAAAATAGTTTCACCGAACAAACTATACCAACATATGCATAACTATCAAGATCATCTAAAATGATATATATTCATGTAAACCATTTATAAATAGAAACATAAAGACATAAAGATCTGGGACAATAAGTTTCTCTTTTATTGATAATAAGATTTTAAGTTACAACCTGAATCTTGTCGACGCCGCTCCACAAACCTTTCCTAGGTTCCTCTACTTTGACTCCAAGTTCACTATTCCCAATATGTTATCCTCACAACCAACATGCCAATGTAGGGAAAATGTATGGATTGTATAAAGAGGATGGATGGTAGGGAATGTTGAGGATGAAACTCAGAGTAAGATGCAAAAGGCTTGGATTACAAGGGAAAATTTTTGGCAGAGTTCACTTGCCTCTTTCATATATCCAAATGACCCCCCTAGGGCCCCTTTTATATGGAGAAAATATGGTTAATTGGTTTTCATATGGGCTACAAGGGGTAAAATGGTTATGCAACCCAACATATCCCATAAACTCTGCCCGAAAGCACAATTTTTATTTTACTTTTTACAACTTTTTAGAGTATACGCAAGTTGTCATGCATGCAACTAGCGTATGTACATGCACTGCATATGTAGCAGGGTACGTACACCATACAAAAAAGTTTTTTTAAAGAGGAACCTCAACAAAAAAATTTGGTGGATGTGTAAATGAGTAGGCCAAAGTAAAAAATGCATAGTAGTGGCATTTTGAGCTATAACACTCCCCCCATGAATTGTAATGTATCCAAAATTGAATTGTACCTTAAATGTACCTAAGTATCATTTTTGTTTCTTTCCAATGGCTCTCATGGGGTGTTCACATATACAAAGAAATAATACCAACAACAAAGGAAATATTAGGAAAAAAAAAAAAGACAACATGAAATATTAATGAAACCAATGAACTTAAGATCAAAATTAAGATAACATGAAGAATAAAGAGAGAGGAAAACCAAGTGGTATTTGAGCTCAATAGTGAAAATTCAATGTCCAACACTTTTGTCATGTTGAAATCTTACAATAGAAATGGGATGTTTTGGAAAATGCAAATAAGTTGAGTAGCAAGAATCAACACTTGAAAACTTGAGGGACACAACAAAATCAAAGCATTGACAAACATCAAGGGTGCAATATCTTGCTAAGAAACGATCAATTCCCCATGGCCCAAATTCATGTAGTGGAGAATTTCTGCAACGATGTTTCATGCTTCCAAGAAATGGACAAGTTGAGCAACAACATTCCATAGTACTTGCAAAATCATGGAAAATGACATGAAGAAGAGAATAATACAATGGAGAGAGTGCAAAATTTGGGGTCTCCGATAATGCTAGGGGAAAAAAACAATGACCAACAAGGGAACAACAAGAGCCTGAAGGTTGATAAAATTACATCATCTAAGAGGAACCTGCTACCTCTTATTGATCAATGAAAAACCATATAATTTCCATCAATCTTACAATGTTGAAGTTGTGTGACAATCATCAAACATTCTGTGAAAGTAGAGAAGTAAGTCAACAACAATCAACACTGGAAAAATTGAGGGACATAACAACATTGAAGCATTGATAGGAAATGAGAGTGAGATCTCTTAGTGGGAACCAATCAATACCCTATCACACACACTCATGCAGTGGATAAGTTCTACGTCAACATTCAACACTCGACTAAGAAATGGAGAAGCTGAGCAACAACAAACCACTCTACTTGTAGAATGAGGGCACATCATGTGATGATGAGAACAATCGTATATATAGTGATTAAAAATAAAATCTAATTACTGTATTTTATTATGTTGTGGTTCTCATCAAATAACTTGGGAAAAATATTAAAGTTTTTTATTTAGTGGAAACTACTTTGTTTATATATCAAAGTGTTTTTCTTATTATCCAATACCAAGTTTCACTATAAATTTCACAATGGATTGTTCTCACCTTTGTTATATTTGATTTAAAAAAATAGTTTTAATGGTGTGACTTGAGGCTAATGATTTCATTTTACATTTTAAAATGAAGAAGATTGATATATATATATATATATATATTTCAAAAAAATACAAGTACTTCCCCATGATCCATGGAGGGAAAACAGGGTAAACCATCCTCACCCAATTGACCAATGGGGGAGAGATATCTCACATCTCGCTCAAGACATGATACTAAATAAGTTTTTTATGGTCATTCAAAAAATGGGGGAACCCACATTTTTTACTTCAAATTTGATAACAATGATTTTGAATTACTACATTAGGGGTATTTTAGGGCATTGAATCAATTTTTTCATTTAAAACACCAATCTCATCAACCCAAAAGTGGAATTTCAGCAAATATTGCCTAACTAGATTTCAATGATGACAAATTGGAAAAGGTCGAATTCCTAGAAAGTTTATTCTTCATATATATATATATATATATATATATATATATATATATATATGAGCTTTTATAACAAGTTAGGAAGGTTAGGAAGGTCAATAGTGTTATAAAAAAAAAAATCATCTTCCACTTTCTTTTTTATCAAAGAGATGACAAATTCTTCCATCCCAAGGTATTTTAGTGATTGTACAATTCCATCAACTATGACTTAGCAAAGTTGTTTTTTTCTTTAAACTAACTATATTACAAAAATATACTTTGAACCTTTATGACCTCAGTATACTATCCTAAATGTATGTTGTTGTGTACTTCTTTGTCATGCCACAATTTCTCCTAAAATTCAAATGTAATAATATATTTAATAGTATCAATAATAATAATAAACATACCCTATCCCTCTATATTTAAACTTGTAACCTTTAAGGAAGAATCACATGTTTCTAACCATTAGGCACATTCAAACTGTATATATGACCTCCTCTTTTATTTTACAATGACTTAGTTCAAAATTTAACATCTTTATATCAAACCTTCTTAAACCATATATAATACAATAAAAATAAAATATCATCACTAAAATTTATGATTATTTACTCATTTTATATCATTATAAAAGTAAAACCAACACCATATTTAAGTTATTTTATAATGATTTTTATTCCATTTCATTATAATTAATTAATCACAACTTTGCTTTGGTTTGACATTCTTCACAAATATATTACTTTGTTCTTATATCCTCATTAGTTATCTAAAATGACCTAATGACCTCCTCCAAGATGGAAATCCTCCCCTCGATGAAGTTTGATTTTGAGCTTTATCACAATGGACCAAAGTCTCAATGAAGTTTGATCCCACAATGGGCCGAAGTCTAGATGGAGTTTGATCCTGGTGGGCTGGATGAAAATCAAGTCTCCCACCCATAGGCCCCACGTCACTAACTATTTATCTGGGTAATGTTGTTCCTCAATAGAAATCCCACTCAACGGTCTCAAAGGTTTCCGTGTTATAACAACCGTCCTTTATATTAAGACTTCGTGTTCACCAGTGTCTTTAGATGTGTTTGGTAATAAAAGCGATTTAACAAATTTTGTGATACAATGAAATTTACTGAAACAAAAATTGAAACCAGATAACCAAATAAAGACTAAACCCTAGGCTGAGAAATGACCTGCCACCATCCCTTATATCAAGACTTTTGTGTTCATCCGTACCATTAAATGTGACCTGGATTTCTCGGGACTCAAGTGATATCACAACCATCCTTTATATCAAGACTTTTGTGTTCACTAGAACACTAAACGTGACCTGGATTTGTAGAGACTACAGGTGATTGATTCAGAGGCCCAAGCATAGCTTCTACGCTATAAGTAACCCTCTCTACGCCTTGCTTCCGCACGATACAATAATTTGCATATGCACTTCCTTCCCACCCATGTCTAACCAAGTGATTAATAGAGCTACTGCCTCTATGGGCAATCTGAGCTTGCATGAATCACAACGATGGTAATCACAGTACACCAAAAATGCTCATTCAGTTTTAGTTTTCAATGTCTTGTTTTACTTTGCTCACATCGCAATGCACGTAGGTTGCCGGAGGAGAAAGGGATACGGCTAGCTTTTTGTCTGGTTCGTCTGCGATAATGACTTTGGTGTAACAACCCTCCTAGTTAAGGACAACTACTCTGTCAACCGGTGCAATTTTTTTTTTTTTTTGTTAAGTGTGTGTGCGCGTGTAGAAGAAACAACCCCCTCGACTCTACATCACCACTCGAACCAACAAGATGCAAGTAAGACGAACACAATCAAGACGACCCGACATATCATAGTGACAACAAGAAATAAACGCCCCTGGACATAAGGCATGCGACTAGCAGCTGTAAGAAGAAAAAGACCCCAGGGGTTAGGCACAATACTGTCACAGAATGAAGGAATCCAACAGTAGAGTCGCAGTCGTGGAACTGTGCCTTTAAACAGCCCGATACTACTGATACGGCTCAGAGTGTGTCACAAAAGTGGAACGGTGCCTTTAAACAACCCGAGACTCTTGATACGGCACTGGATTCCTTCCGCCGGATTTACACATAAACATAAATACTATGCTACAAGAGGTGTCTATATCCCGCCCGACATGAACATACTATGCAATACAATACCACCAAGTACTACAAAATCAGGGACAATCATGACCTCTACGGGAGACGCAAGTCAGGAGGACTCAAATCGACCAACCACTATTGATACCTGAAGACATCAATCAAGACCAATTGCTCCATTAATTTCCATTAACTGACAAAGACTTTATCATAAGGTGAAAACCAATAATCTCAACCCCCATTATTTAGTTATAAGGTCATTTTTGCACTAGTTTAGGGACAAGCCATAATCACAAGCGTATTGCGTTTTTCTGTTAATCGCCATAGTTGTGCAATGATTTCAATACCATAAGGGTAGACCCTCGAACATTACATTCTCATGTTATCTTGCCTTCCCTCCCAATTTATTACCATATATTGGAATAACCTAACAAATATGGCCTTGCAACTTCGACCTTATCATTAACCTTCAATTTAAATGAATAAAAACCTTGCAATTTAAACACCATCACAGACATTTCAATTAAACAATTATGGACATTGTGATTCAACCATCATCGTTAACATGGCAAATTATAACAATAATATTAGTGCAATTTAAACAAGAATCACCATTGCTCTTAAGCAATTAATAAGGTTGCAGTTAAATCTTCATCATTAGCGTTTCCATTTAAACATTATTAATCCTTGCCATTAACAAGTATAAGTCATTGCGAATTAACAAATATTAATAACTCAAGTCGACAACATCATAACATTGCAAATTAAAACAAATATCATTATTGTAATTTAAACAAGTGCTACCATGGCAAATTAAGCAATTAAATCCATTATATGATAACATAGTTTAATTAACCACCTAACTATTATCTAAAATTTATATCCCCATTACGGTCGCAGTTGAAGCTTCATCATTAGCGTTTCCATTTAAACATTATTAATCCTTGCCATTAACAAGTATAAATCATTGTGAATTAACAAATATTAATAATTCAAGTCAACAACATCATAACATTGCAAAGTAAAACAATTATCATTATTGTAAATAAAACAAGTGTTATCATGGCAATTTAAGTAATTAAACCGTTACATGACAACATAGTTTAAATAACCACCTAACTATTATCTAAATTTAAATCCCCAAGCAAAGGTAGAACGTTCAACCAACAATGGTGACAGGTTAATAAGATAACAATTTCACAAATGAGGAGAGTATTAGTCTGGAAGTTGCAGAATTCAAAAAGGTAGAAAAAGGAATACAACAGTTACATGGGTCCGTAGCAATGAGGCTGTTACACCTGCCAGTAACACCGAATCCCTTCTAAAATTTAAACAACATTAAGTTCACTGCACCCATCCATATACTTGATGCGCATAGGGTAAATTCTCTTCGAAATCAACGCTGGAGATAAAATTTATTACCAGCCTTCATTAAGGGTAAATTGTAAAGAATTCAGGGCAAAGGGCGGATCGAACATCAATAAATAATTGGTTCATAGAGAGAGGGGAGGCCGTTCGAGAGGCTCGACTTAGTTAGGGTTTATCTTCACGTTTAACCAGGAACCTTCTTGCTCAATTTATCATTCTAATTCACCTTCCAATAACACAATTAACTTTATTGCATCTAATTTAAAACTTATACACTCAAAGTATTCATTCGAATAAACATTAAAGTCCAAGTCTAAATTAATAAGTAATTTAATAACTCACGACAATTAATTAGCATGTCAAGGGCACTTCAATTTTCTTCCAGCGGTTAAACGGTGGATTATCTCTGGAGATCTAGAAGTCGGTGGGCATTTACTGGCAGGTAGCTGGAACATATTTAAAGTCATTTCACCGAAAGCCCAACTGGTGGACAGTCGCAGCATTAAGAAGGCATTTACACCGCCACTGTGTCAGTGATCTGTTGAGCGGATCGAGGGTGAAGTGGTAAGCGTAGGTTACAACAGCGTTGCCCCTGGGTTAGCAAATCGATGGCAAATTTAACAGGGCACAACCTCCTAAAAGCGAATTAATGAATTGAGAGGGAGGTCCCTTATTACCAACCGTTATGTTATGTTTGTTATTCGCATCTCTATTATCAATATATATAAAATTTTCTTACATGAAAAATATGAATTACATTTATAAAGAAATTCCTTACACTCATAAGCTTCCAAACAAATATCCGCACTTCATTTACATCATTAAAAAAAAACAATTGCTCATTAAATCTACAATATAATTGAGATTCGTGAACCCTATGATCCATGTAGAATTTTATAATATATGATTTGTTCGTATTCTATTTAAAGGAGAGAGAAATAGTTTTAAACATTGGAAAAACTATTATAATTGAGATTTCCATGATTAAGGATACCTTATTTATTTGTACAACAAAATCGATAATGGCCGCCAATATTAAAGTAACAACATTAACCCTAATATATTATAATTCAGGTTCAAATTACGTTGAAACAAGAATAGAATCAGAGTTTCCAAGCAAAACTATTAGAGCAGCCGACGGTACTGCGGTAGAGTTCCCACCCAATTCTCTTCGCCAAAGAGCTTCCCTGTAAAGTTTACTGTCGGCCTTTGACTGGGACGGAGATGAGAGGTCGTGAGGTCCATTCCCTTTCAGTGATAGTGTCCAGGGGTTCCCTTCCATCCTCACGCAGCCCTCGTCCCCTTTTTAAATTATTCGTGGGTATATTTTTCTCTGGAGGGATCTCACCCCAGACCGCGGTCGGAGGAAAGGGAAGGGAGAGACTGAAGTTTTAACCTAAACCCCTTTGTATTTCATGGAACGCCCATGCAGGGTTACAGGATGAACGCAGAAGGATTCGCCAAGGCCTGTGCGCCTCACCATGACAGGTATTATTAATGTGGGAACTGCGTTACCGCAGGGGGTCAATCTAGAGTGAGCCGAGGGTTAGATTCAACTGTTTGATAGACACCTTCCAAGACAGAAAGCAACGTATCCATTCCCAGAGGCAGCTAGAGGATGGGTTATCCCCGGGAAGGTAAGGGATCGTGGTCACGAGAAGGTCAACGCTGGTGACAAGGATCCCTTGGCAGCCTGAGGTTTACAAACGGAGAAGACATGGGAAATCTATGGCCAGAATACACGAATAACAATCTCAGATAAATACTAGAATACAAATGCTAACACATACAGACCATTCCCGGGAGACCAATGATAGCGATTTCAACAAATTTCAGAACACAGTAATATCCATTTCAGCAAATTCAGAACACAATAATATCCATTTCAACAAATTCCAGAACACAATAATATCCATTTCAGCAAATTTTAGAACACAATAATATCCATTTCAACAAATTCCAGAACACAATGATAAACCACTCATTCTACCTTTCGATAAGTAAGAGGATCCGCATAGATCCTAATACCCTCTACCATACAATGAAAGCATACCTGTGCCCTTTCGCTTGCAACAATGAATCCGGTGCTCCTGTCGCTCCTGTTCCTGCTTGTCGTCTGTAGAGGACTCACCGGTACCTCCTAGCCAAACGCTAGGGGTACTCTCCTTCCCCCTTAGCCCCCCGATTCGCAAAGGGGCCACACACAACCCAGATGATAGCCTAGCTTCTCAACTCGCCTCCAAGGTTGAGCTACCACTCAAGTCTGCTGAGAATCCCCAACTCCTACAAGAAATCAGTCCAGTCTCTAGTCTGGCAGCATAACAATACCAAAAGCTCAAAATTCCCCTTTCTTTCCCCCTCTCCCTTCTTTTATATAGTCCCTAAACCCTAACTCCTCCTCCCTTTAGGTTTTTCCCCCCTTTTCCCTTTTATTTTTACATGCTTATCTTTATTTGTTTACAATTTTTTTATAATATAAATATACATATATATATTTTCATTTTTCTATTTATAAGCATGCATTCATCATTGTAGTTTATCATTATCCATCATTTAAA
>ML809210.1:8744-23750 GCA_009831015.1 Picea engelmannii
AAATGTTACAGAAAAGGGTGTCAAATATTTGCAGCTCATATGGAGGAGACACCTAAAGATAAGGTGCCAAATTTGGAAGATTATGCAGTCCTGGAATATTTTGAAGATGTGTTCAAGGAGGTACAAGGACTACCCCCAAGGAGGGACATTGATTTCTCTATAAATCTAATGCCTGGAGCAACTCCAGTGTCAAAGACTCCTTATAGAATGAGTACACCAGAGCTGAAGGAGTTGCAAATGCAACTTGAATAGCTTCTGAAAAAGGGGTATATACGCCCAAGTGTGTCACCTTGGGGTGCCCCAGTCTTGTTTGTGAAGAATAAATATGGAACATTAAGATTGTGCATTGATTTCAGACAGTTGAATAAACTGACTGTGAAGAACAAGTATCCTCTGCCAAGGATTGATGATCTCTTTGATCAATTGAAGGATGCAAAGATATTTTCAAAGATAGATCTCAGGTCAAGATACCACCAGGTAAGGATTAAACAAGAAGATATCAGGAATACTGCCTTCACGACAAGGTATGGTCATTATGAGTTCACAGTGGTGCCATTTGGGTTGTCAAATGCACTAGTTGTCTTCATGTGCTTAATGAATGGTGTTTTCTGATAATATTTAGACAAGTTTGTCATTGTCTTTTTGGATGACATTCTTGTATATTCTAAGTCAGAAGAAGAGCATGAGCATCATTTGAGGATGGTGTTGCAAGTATTAAGGGAGCATCCATTGTATGCCAAATTGAACAAGTGCTCATTTTATTAGAAGCAAATTCACTATTTGGGACATATCATTTCAAAGGATGGGATAGTAGTGGATCCTGAGAAGATAGAAGCCATTAGAAAATGGGTAGTGCCAAAGAATGTGACAGAGGTCAGATCATTCATGGGTCTTGCAAGCTACTACAAAATATTTATTGAAGGATTCTCAAAGATAGCACACCCAATCACTTCCTTGCAAAGAAAAGGTGTAAAGTTTCAGTGGACATTGGATTGTGAGAAGAGTTTCCAACAATTGAAATAGTTATTAACAAGTGCTCCAATACTAAGGATTGTAGACCCAAATGAAGACTTCATTGTATGCACAGATGCATGAAAATAAGGAATTGGTGGAGTCCTCAGTCAAAATGGGTTTGTCATATGTTATGAATCAAGAAAGTTGAAGGAGCATGAAAGAAACTATGCCACTCATGATTTGGAGTTAGCAGCCATAGTGCATGCCTTGAGGAAATGGAGACACTACCTCTTGGGGAAAAGGTTTGAGATGAGGACAGACCACAATGGTCTAAAATATTTGTTTGATCAGCCAACTCTAAATGCTAGGCAAAGAAGATGGTTAGAATTTCTAAGCGAATATGACTTTGATATAAAGCATATCAAGGGGAAAGAGAACAAAGTGGTTGATGCACTCAGCAGAAGAGTGCATGAAATGCATGCTACAACCATTAGCATGTATCAATAAGATTTGAAACACAAAATTATAGAGACTACCAAATCAAATTTACAATACAAGGATTTAGTGGAAAAACTACAACAAGGTAATTTGCAGCAGAAAATTGGAGAATACAAGCTAGATAAGGATGAAATTATCATGTACAGGGGCATAATTTATGTACCAAATTCCAAGGAGTTGAAAAATATGATATTAAGATAAATGCATAATGTGCCTTATGCTGGGCACCCAGGATATCATAAAACTATTGCAGCTATCAAGAGACAATATTATCGGCCAGGCATGAAGAAAGAGGTTGTTGGTTTTATTTCCATATGTTTGGAATGTCAAAAGGTAAAGGCTGAGCATAGACACCCAACTGGTTTGCTACAACCATTACCTATTCTTGAGTGGAAATGGGAAGTTGTAACCATGGATTTCATTACCAAACTGCCCAGAAAAAATAAGCAACATGATTCTATCATGGTAGTGGTGGATAAGCTTACTAAAGCTACCCATTTTATTCCAGTTAGGCTCACTCACAAGGAAACGAACATTGTTGATGTTTATATGAGGGAAATTGCTAGATTACATGGAATACCCAAGACAATTGTGTCTGACAGAGATCCAAAATTTACCGCAAAATTTTGGAAGGGWTTTTTTAATGGATTTGGAACAAATTTGAATTTTAGTACAACTTATCATCCAGAAATAGATGGAAAAACATAGAGGGTGAATCAGGTGATTGAGGATATGTTGAGGATGTATGTGATGGATAAACCATCAAAATGGGAAGACTACCTACACTTGGTAGAGTTTGCTTATAACAATGGGTACCAAGCATCTCTAAATATGAGCCCATTTGAGGCACTTTATGGCAGAAAGTGCAACACACCGATAAGATGGGATAACCCAACATATAGAGCAGTGGTTGGGCTAGATTTGATCAGGGAAATGGAAGAGAAAATGTTAAAAACAAAACAAAATTTAAAGGCTGCCCAAGATAGGAAGAAAAGATATGTTGATAAGGGTAGAACTCACAGGGAATTTAAAGTGGGTGACCATGTATTCTTGAAAGTGAAAGCCAACAGAAGTTCCTTGAAGTTGGGAAATTGTTCAAAGTTGGAAACTCGCTATTGTGGGCCGTTTGAAATCCTAGAGAGGATTGGTCCAGTAGCTTATATGATTGCATTGTCTGCATCTATGTTTGTTCATAATGTATTTCATTTATCATTTCTAAAGAAATATATACCTGATACTAATCATGTTATTGATTGGAATGTGATTCGGGTGGAGCAAGAAGGCACTTTTCAAGTGCATTCGGTGTGAATTCTGGACCGGAAAATCAAACAGCTCTGGAATTGAGCCGTAGGTATTGTAAAGGTCCAATGGACCCGGTACATTCCTTAGGACATTACTTGGGAGCATGAGGATGCAATGCAGGCAGAATACCCACATCTTTTTGAGGATTTTTGAAATTTAGTTGTACATGGGTACATGATGCACTGCAGATAGTGCATAATTTAATATCCCTAAGGCCGAACCCAATTGTAAATGTAAATACAAATGTACTTAAGTTGGTGAGTTGTTTTGATATCATTTTTGTATGCACATTTCATGGCATAGTGTGTGCATGTATTGCGTATTAAAATGAGGAAGTGTGCACATTCCAGGATACCGTGCACAACATCTTAAGTGTGCGCGGTGTTGAGGCCAGGGAGCCTTTGTGTATATGATATGTTTTATAGGTTGGTGAGCCATTTATTATATGCTAGGATGCTTATGTTTTGATTAGGCCAGAGAGCCGAGATGTTAAAGGCCAGTGAGCCTTTTTTTGTACATGTCTCATATTTAATATAAAATACATCGTTGCGCGCAAACTGACCACGATAAAAGAGATGGGGGACTAAAATCCACTAGTTAGGGAAAATGAGGGGATAATTTAAGGAAAGGGGCTAAGCTAGGGAGCTTGAGCCAAAAATGAATATTATATTAATATTTCTTAAATAATAAAGTATGGATAATTATTTTATCCTAAGTTCTAAAGTTGGGGACAAGTGGACCAAAGTAGCTCCCAACATGACAAGTGTCAAGTTGGGGACATGCATACATATTGTTGGTACTTAGTTCATTTTCACACCCCCCCATCATTCTTATCATCATATTTTCCATGATTCCTTCCATCATGGAGCCATGATTCCATGACCATTTCACTCGCGCAGTCAGTTATCCTTCATACATTCCTATCACTATACCTGAACCGGTATCCATAGCCATTTTGTGTTAGTTTACCTGGTTAGCTTGGGAGTGGGATTGAAGAAGCGGGTTGTCAGGCCCGTGGGATATTGAAGAGGTGGGTTGTTAGTCCCGTGAGCAATTCTCTGGGTGAGAGAATCGTTGGGAATTGATTTCCTGAAGGTGCTAAACTACAGCTATAGGGCTTTGACACTTCCTGTCTGACCTGTTGTTGAAGCCCAAAAAGGAAGTGGGGAAGCTGAAGGACTATTGAGAAGAGAAGGGGAACACTTCCTGGGGTGGGACAAGCATGTGGGGAATGAGGGACTGTAGGTTATTAGTTGAGTGGGCACCGTGACAGAGTCTTTCTTGTTTTCTATGAGCCTATAGCCTGGTTAGGAATCCATTTACCCGGGTGGAGTTTAGTCCCAGCTCGGGGGTGACTCATTGTTGAGAGTGATGAACAATGTGGTCTAAGGCTGGGAGGTTCATGGAAGGTTTGCACGCAGTTGGTGATATTCTTAAAAAAAAGAAGTGTTAATTGTGTGACAAAATTACATGTTGCATTGTTATCTACGTGTTTATTTTATGGGTTTATCATATGCATGGTTATAACTGTCTGTAGATTTTTGGGTATTTCCTGTATATGCTGCATGTCTATGTTTACTGTTATTTCAATGTAAATTTGTGCATTTACGTAATGTATTTGTTTGTTATGTTTTATATATAAATATTATGCAAGAGTGTTGTGTGTGTATGTTTTAAATGCATGCAGTTAGAAAATTTTATGTAGCATAGCTCAGAATAGAAGTTGGGTATGTTACAATATGTTCCGCAGAGAGAACGTAAGTGTTCTCTGGCATAGCATGGCCCGACCATGGGTGGTCGGGGACGTTACAATATGGTATCAAAGCTAATTAAAGCATCAGGGTAGTGGCATGGCTCGACCTGTTGGTGGCTAGGGATGTTACAATATGGTATCAGAGCTAAGTAAAGCATCTGAGTAGTGGCATGGCCCGACATGTTGGTGGTTGGGGATGTTACAACAGAAATGTGATAGTTCCTCAAGAAGCTCGGGGAAGCATAGACAACAAATAGTAGCATGGGAACAGAGCCATCAACACCATAGACAAAGGAAATATTGGAGGAATGAGAGCGAGACCCAGTCCATATGATACTGCAACCGAACACAACATTTCACATTTCACCCAGTATGTTGCGCATGGACAATATCATGGGGTAGACACCCATGAAAGAATTATCTCAAATCCAACTGGTATTGACGCGGATACCATCCAGGGCTCTACACAAGTTGCAGGTTAGCATAAAACATGAGGTATAGTCTTGTGCACGCAAAGAATTCGTCGAATCACAGCAGGAATCATAGAAGCGAGACGCGCTATAAATAATATATGAGAAGGCTAAGCTCGAAACCCAAGAGGAAAGGGAGCACATGAATGGATTGGAGCAGAAAGTTGTAGGAACATACGAGAGGATTCCAAAGACCACGTAGGCAGAGGAAATAACAGCAGAAGAAAATATTGATCAGATTGCGAATGAAATTGATCAATATCAGAAGGAGATTGAGAATCTACGAGATCATCTCACACCAACCACTCCATCATCCGTGAAGGAGAAAAGGAAGAAGGACACAATGGAAAAGCTACAGGAGATAGAGAAACAGGTCAACACAACAACTGACTTGTTTGATAGAGTAGCACAACTTTGGAAAAAGTTAGAGGAGGATCAATAGATCCAAAGGTGGGACCAAGAAGAAGAAAGGATAAGTGCAACTATTCAAGACCTCAAGCAGAGGTAGAAGACAATACCCATCATAGAGAGCTTCAAAGGGGCACAGGAAATGAATAAATTGCAGGCAGAGCTCACCACTGTGTAAACATGGAAACATGAGTGTCAAGCTAAAATGGAACCATTGCAAGAGCGGGTAGAAGAAGTCCTGGCACGGGTAGAGGAATCCAAGACACACATAGCACAGACCCAAGCAATTTGCGTGGAAATGATCAGCGACGAAATTGCAGTCCATATAGTGGACACACTCAAGGAGAAGACTATGTATGTGTAGACACAGGAAACAAAACTCAAGGAAAAGTTCCAAGCGATCACCCATGAGATCGAGGAAGCACACAAAGGTTAGGTGGCTCGAGATGATCCACATGTTAGTGTTGGGGGCCTATTGGAGGTAGGCCAAAGCAGAAAATCAAGGCGATTTTGGGAAAGAAAGCATGCAAGAGGAAATCAATAGCTGGAAGGAAGAACAACATGCGCTCATGCAGGGAAGACCTAACGATGTTAGGGTTAGGGTTTTGGTAATGTATTGAATGGTTGAAGAGATAGAAAATGTATAAATATAGATACTTAGGTATCATAGGAGGTGGGGATGATTGTTGTTGATATAGAGGTTTAGAGTTCGATATACAATAGAGATCAATTGTTATTGTAGAAGTATTATGGTGATCGATATGTAATATTTTGTTGTATGACCTATTTTGTATAAGTTGTTGAGCTAGAGAAGATGAAGGAAGTTATATCTTGAGGGTTAGATCGCAGGCTGAGGAGCCTGGTGCGATCTAGTCTACCTCATATAGATCTTACCCAATTGTGAAGGATTGTAAAGCGTGCGGCGCTGTAGATGCAGAAATACTATAATAAAAGAGATGAGAGCCAAATCTTTGTCGGTGTAGCCCAAGAGGGGGTGAACCACGGTAACATATGTGTTATGTGATGAATGCATGCATATCTTTTTTTTCTTCAGTAGTTATTGTTATGCTTAAATGATTGCTTGGTTATATTTCTTGATTATTTGTCAATAACAAGACATTGCATTTACTAGTTATAGTAATCGTTCAATTTGCAGTTCCCATATCTCGCACTCAATCCTAGGATGTAAACACCTGAGTCTTACAACCACCCATTAAATATATCTTGGGTGAGACTGTGCAGTGCATTTTATGTGCTGTGTTGCCTTCTGGTTTACCAGGAGGTTAGATAGTTTTATAGGCTTTGTTGGAAACCCGAATAGACATGAACCCTGGGTCAATAAACTCAGACATAATATAAGAGTAAGTAAGAGAGTTAACCAACAACTTACTTGGTCCAAGCGGAAGTTCGTTTCATCCTCTGAATCTCCCAGAATCAACTCTTTTAGAAAAGGGGTCTTTTTCTCTTTTTGGTTAATTCTCAATTTGCAATGGTGAAAATGAGTTGTCAACTTCTATTTATAGACTTTTTTGGCCTTTTTGCCACTTTTTTGAACCCTTTTGTCATTTTTTCTGGCTTGAAAATCATTTAGCATCGTTCTTGAGTTTCTTATTGGATGTTATGATGCACTTTGATTTTAGTTTTAGTAACTTTTTGAGATATGGGTCACTTTTAAAGGTCCTTTGGGAAATTCATTTTTTCCAACTTTTTGCATATAAGTTAGGATTCCACCTCCACTTTATACATCTCATTGTATTTTCCTCTTTGCAATAGGATCTATCCCACTTAATTGTGACACAGAACCATCATTTCTTCTCTAGAAGTGTCGTAATTTAGTGGTAGAGCATACCTCTACATGGATGCCCTAGTTAGATCCTTATTGCGCTTTGGTGTCCATGCCATCGTTAATGAATTTAGGCTAGAGAGTCCTTGTTAGTCCTGTCCTGATTATGAGATTGAGCCTCATACGTCTGATGTGTCATCACTCTTGGCCTCACCCTCGGGACTCCCAAAAAAAATTGATTCTTCTCTTAAGCCCTTTTCAGCCTCTCTAAACATGCAAAGATTGTTGATTGATCTTGTTGTCCTTCACGCTTGTCAAACTAAAAATGGAAGGCACATATGTCCAATGGTATTTTACCCCTTTTTTGGTCCAGATGGTCAATTTTACAAAAAAAGGTATACTCTAGGAATTTTGGTTCACTCGAAGAGTATTCTCAGGTATAAGTTTAACCCTTTTTTGGGCTTGAGGGACTAAATTTACGAAAAAGGAACCCCCATGGAGTCCATAGTTAAGCTCTTTTTAGACTCCCTAAAATTGAACAGATTGTCGGGTGACCTTGTTCCTTCACACTCGTTAAACTGGTCTAGAAAAACATCCCCTACAAAGTCTATAGTTAATCTCTTTTTAGACTCCTTAAAATTGAAAAGATTGTCGAGTGACCTTGTTCTTTCACACTTGTTAATTGGTTCAGAAAAACATCTATTGGCATGATTTTACCCCTTTTCCGACCTATAGATTAAGGAGGAAAAAGGTACACCTCGGGAGATTCGTCTCGCCGGGAGAGTTCTCCTAATTAGATTTTATACTTTTTCGGGCTAAGGAGACTAAATCTAGAAAAAGGCGGTGAGTCCATAGTTAAGCTCTTTTCAGACTCCTTAAAATTGAAAATATTGTCAAGTGATCTTTTCTTTGTCACACTTGTTAAAATGGTTTTGAATAGATGTCTTTTCGATGCTAGTTTACCCCTTTTTCGAACCGACTAGACTATCTTTGAAAAAGGTACCCCAACGGAGTCTTATTTTACGTTTTTTCAAACTCTCTAAACGTGAAAAAACTATCTAGATTACCTTATTTGGGATCATTAAAATCACATTGAAGGGGGTTTTCATTGTGTCTTATTAATCGCATTTGCATCTCTGTGTCTTTGGCCTAATTCTGAATCCATGCTGCTCTCAACTGAACCTTTGAAGCATGCCTTATACGCAAGCCTTGTAGCACTTTGCCTCTACGTCTTGACACCTTGACCCATGGAGGAATCTTCCCGAGTGTCCTTTTCCTGCACATGTCTCCTTGCTTTGAGAATTAGTTTGTTCCTTGCTCTTGGAACTAGTATGTTTGTGACACTCTTTCCTCCTTTGTAACGTAACATTCCTTTATTATTTTTCAATCTCTTTAAAAATGTTGAAAAAGACAAAAAAAAAAAAAGACCCCCCAAAAGAGGACAGGAAATATATTTTATTTTTATGGTAGCACAATGAGTCGCCCTTGGAAAAAGCACATCCTTCATTTTTTTCGTCAAGATTTGGGATCTAATATGATCTTAGGAAGTTATTCTTGCTACATAGAGTTGTGTCCTCCTCTGTTTTCTTATTCTTCCAAACACATGGAGAATTTGCGTTGCCTCCAACATCGTGAACTAATGTCAATGTCATGCTGCCTAAGTCTGATCATCTGTCGTGTTATTGTCCAAGGGAATTTTAACCCAACTTGAGTTGGCCTTTCTATATTTTATCTCCTGACCTCATACCCGGCCATCCCAAAAGTCCAATCAAGTCCTTGTTCGAAATCAATGAAGTTTTCTACCTGATCATCAAGATCCTCTTGTCTATTCCCGACGAGATGTCAAAAACCTCTGGGTAGTGAATTCGTACACTCACATTTCACTCCTACCCAAGTTTTGAAGATCTTGAAGTTGTTTCTCGATCTTTGAAGGCCTCATCTCCAACCGTCAGACGTCATTGGCTTCTTGAAGATGGATACTATACTTGTATATATTTGATTTTGAGATGTAGATCTGTTGTGTATTGCTCGCAGCTACACTTTATATAGTTATATACAATGGATATGCAGTGTATCCATTATTTATTTCATCTCAAGCATGGGTATGCCTTCCTTAGAGAGACAATTGTTATTTTTGCATATGGCACCTCCCGAACTCTGGTCCCGGGCTCACTCACTTCATACATTGGTGAAGATTTGTAATGTATTTCAGCCATCAGATGCTCTTGTGACCTCACACATTAGGGGTCATCTGTTATAACCCTAAATTTCTCTACACATGCATACCTGGCATCAAGCCCTCTTACTTGCCATTTTTTCCAAGCCATCACTGAGTTTCTCTTCTTAAAAACACTATTTTTGAAGATGTACATGCCCTGCAACATTACTTCCCGTGTATGTATGTCTACTGCACCACTACAACCTACATACATATGCTAGCTGCATCACTACAACCTGGGTATACTCACAAAAGTTGCAAAAGTTAAAACGTTGCAAGGAATTCGTTGAGATTACAAGCTATTGGTTAGTTTCCCAATTGATCCACCACCTATAGCCCGTCACCCAACCGAATAAACATCCTTTTTTCATATAAAAGGAGGTGTTGGGGTCTCATTCCAAAGCCAAGCATAATAACAGTGAAACTCTTCCTGTTTCACATCCCCTCCTTTCCCTAAGAAATTGTAGCCACCTTGTGACATTTGGCTCATAATTTCCCATTTTGTCCTTTTTCCTCCATCATAAGCCTATTCCATTTCCCTAGAGAGAGGTTGAGAGGAGAAATATACGCGGAAGCATAGTTGGAGCTTGGTGAAGAGGATCCTGGACCAGGTTCGTCATGTAGTCATCGACCTTGTTGTAAGTAAACATTGTGATATCAATAAAATAAATACTTTTCCTGTCGTGAAATATGATGTGTCAAATGTTTGTATTTGATTTATGATTTATTATAACATCTAACCCATGATTTATATATGATATGCATGTTTTAAGTTTCTTGTTTATCTGTCTGTGAATGTAGGTCAGCCTTGGGAGGAGGCTTGCAATCAACGAAACTATCAAGAGCGAGAAGATTGAAACTGGACGCGCAGTAAAAGGTACAATTACCTCATCTTTCTCACTTTGTCTTTCATGCATAAGTCTGGGGTATTTTTGGGGTATTTAGAAAATTAGGAGACTTTTAGACGGTTAGATCTGCCTACATTTTGAACCTTAGTGTAGTCCATAGGGGGGTTTTTCCTACTAGCACAAAGGATTGATGTCTTGTCATAGTAATGTGCTTTGTATCATTGATGTAATTGATGTCAAAGGATTGATGTCAAGTGGTGTCATAATGATGTGTTGATATTAAAGGGAGTTGTATCATTGATGTCATGTCATGGTTGATATGAAGAACCAAATTGATAAACTCCAAAGTGGTCCCCTTATGGTGAAATCCCTCATGGGAAGATGCTCTTGGATAACATTCTCAAAGTGGTCTGCTTATGGTGAAATCCCTCACAGGAAGACGCTTTGTGAATTCCAAATTATTAGGTGGTTGAGTAGCTTAGAAGTGTTTTTAGGGAACCCAAGTTTGATTGAGGAATAATGTAATTAAGATCAATGAATTTGCAGGAGAAACTATTCCCAATGGATAGTATATGTCATGTCATTTCCGGTAATATGTGGAACGTCACATAACTCCTCACGGTTAGAGAGTTATGGCCATGTGAAGTTGGATAACCCTCATGAGTTATCTAGAATGCCCTAGAAGTTCAAAGAAGTCAAATTATTCTAGAATCTCCTAGAAGAAGTTGACTAGTCAAAGTGGTTAGTCATGGGTTAAGTGGTTGCAACAAGAAAACAATTAAAAATAAATTAGTTTCAAATAGAAGTGGAGAGTTTACCATTTGTGGATAAAGTGGTTGTAAGTGGACAAAGACTTGGTTAGAAGTGGGTTAGCCCCAAAATAAGGAAGTTGGGTAAGTTGGTTAGAAGATAACCCCTTGAGGAAGCTACTTGGAGAAGTATAAATAAGAGAGAAAGGCTTTGTTATGTGTATGATATTTGAGCATATTGAATATCCATTTGTGAAAGGTTATTTTGGTAGGCATTATTGATAGAAAACATGTGCGGTAGAAAAAGTGTGGTAGAAAAATCACGACAGAAAAAGTGCGGCAGAAAAAGTGTGGTAGAAAAATCACGACAGAAAATCACGGCAGAAAAAGTGCGATAGAAAAATCATGGCAGAAAAAGTGCGGCAAAAGAATAACGATAGAAAAATTGTGGCGGTAGAATCGTGAAAACTTATGGTATTTGGTTTATGGAGAATATGGTGTATTTCTAGAGGTATCTTGTTCGTTTTCTTGGTGATATTGTTGAGAGTTGTCTTCGTGATTGATATTGGTGAGTAGATTTGATTTGGATGATGAAATTGATGTGATAGGTTATGTGGTGCATAGGTGATACACTTGTGTTGGTATAGATTGTTGGTACAGTTTGACAAATTGCTTTCTGTCTACAAGTTGATCCTTGTACTTGAGGGTTGGATTCCTCTTCTCAGTTGGTGCTGAGATCTTTAGGCTGGGTATTGAAATGAGATTTGGTTCTCTCTTTGAGTTGATGCTCATTTCAGTTAGTGTTGATGAACCCCAAGGATTGTAGTCTGCAATACAAAAGAAACTTATACATATATTTGGTGTTTTTTCTGTTCTTTATTGTGACGGTGCATAGCTCTTTATTGTTAATATATGTCATTGAGATATGTTTACATGAAAGAAACTAAGTGTGAATAGAAGTAATGAGTAATGATGATGTGAATGGTGATGGCTCACTGAAGTTTTGTAAGAAGTTGTAAAAAGATCCTCACACTGATTCACCCCCCCCCTCTCAATGTGGTTGGTGTGTCCAACAAAAACATCATGGCCCTCCTTTGACAATTATTTTCCTGTCGACTCCAATACATTATCCATAAATTAAGCTTAGAAACCAATTATTACCTTGGAACCTGCATGCCTCAATGGCAGGTCTCCTCGCTTTCAACAATAGGTTTACATCATTGGCCTATGATCAAATGATTCCACAAATGTTTGACTTCAACTCATTTATTCACATTTGTTGTAATGTACTAGGGTACCTTGGGAATCATTTTCATCATTGGTGATTTCCCTCGCACATGCTAACGATATACTTCAATGACTAGTAATCAAGTGATTTCTACCATGTTCGACATTAGCACATCTATTCACATGGCTAGAATCATACCACATTGTGATTGGGATGAATACCCTCAAAACACATTGTTGACGCTTAAAATCGCAACGATGAGTATGCTCGCAGATGATTTCCAAGCTCTATTATTTATTTATAATAATAATAATAAACTAGTAGGTGGGACCCCCTTGTATACTAGTGGTGCAATGATGGATATGTTTCACTTATATATATTTTTTTCTATTATGATGATGCCAACATGGTCTTCTATAGTTGATGATTCAAGTCATGATTTTATTCCTTATGACGACATGAGATGATTGGTTGATTATTGCATGGCTAGATGGTTTTGATGATCACTCGCAAATTATGGCAATCCAATGGATAAAAGGATTATTACAGGTTTTGTTTTGGCATTGCATTAAACATGGATTAATTATTTTACATATGATTTTATACAAAGGGATGATATTGGAGATATTTTAAACAAAAGAACAATATACAAACTCAAATGTTGTGTATCATTGTGACAACGAAGGGTGCATAAACCCTTGCTTCTATAGATATGCGCTTTGTTAAAATATATATGATGCATATGGCGTAACGTTATAGCATATGGTTATTTTTTTTTTAAAAGAAAGGGTTGACAATACTTTGGGTGGCGCACTATGCAATGGGATATAGCAACGAAATATATGGTTGATTTAATGGTTAGTGTTATGGTGATTTGGTTGAACTGTACATTGAATTGAATGAGGTTGGGGAAAGAAGCGACGTGCATTTACTGCACATCACTCAAACAACCCTCGAGGCCCGTCACCCTAGCCATACTTGCATTTGGTTTTTTGGCTCTGTTAGTTGTTGATGCTTCGCGACTTTTGGCTCATAATTGCTTGAGGTCTGTGTTTTTCTTAAGTTTCTTGGACTGTGTATTGGTGATTTCCATGGGTTCTTCTATGAATATTCTAGACTATTGGCTTTTTAAAGAAGAGGAATGGATATTCTTTGCTATGTGTAATCTGTGCATTGGTTTATTGGTTAAATAACAAAAAGGCTTGTTCGGTCAGTTTGGGGTCTTTGGTCTGGTTCTTTGTGGAAACTTATGATTATAGTTTAAAAAGATCTGAACTTTACACATGGGTTTTGCAACCAATCTTGGTGTTAAGTGTTTCCACTCCTTTTGGTCTCTGTGGATGATGTGTTTTGGTTCTCCGGGTTGCAATGTGAATTGTTAAGATTTGGAGTATTTCTTGCCATGTATTGGTCGATCCTTGAGTTGCTATGTATCATGGAGTTTACCTCATTATCGTTGTTGCTGGGAAGAATTGGACAGTCGGGTTTAGTATCACCTTGAACTTTAAATGGAAGCTTTGTATACGTGTTTTGGTTGGCCACGAGTTGTGCTTGGGAATTCCTTTTACAATGATTTTAAGAGTTTGTTTCCTTTCATTCTCTGTTGAAGGTAGTTGACTGGCATTTGATGGGTGTTCTATATGTACTAAAAAGACACTAAACTACCCTCAATTAAATTTCCAACTCGGGGTAAGTAAACTTAGAGTTGTAGAAAAATATATGCCAAAGGTAGAAGGCTGGTAGGAGTATAGTCTAACTAAGGAAGGCAACTATCTAATGCTAATCTACTCAAGCAAACCTATCTAATGAGAAAACCCTACTAAGCAACTTGAATCTAGGTAACCTAAGTACTTTTGGGCCAAGGATTGATGGATAGTTCCTAAGAAAGAAAGTAAAACCCTTTGTAAAGCAAACTAGTTCAACAATAAGCAATAAACAAACTACTAAGCATAATAAGCAAATGACAAAAGTAAACTTCTTTAAATTCCAACCTACATTCAATGAGAAACTACCCTATGAAAGCAAATAAATAAGCAAGTAAGAAAAAGCACCTATCTAACCTATTAAAGAAAATAGACAAGTAAGCAAAGACACCTAACTAACCTACTTAAGAAAAAGACAAGTAAGCAAAGGCAACTAACTAACCTATGAAAGAAAAAGACAAGTAATCAAATGCAACTAACTACTACAAGTAAAAATTCTCATTAAACAACTATCTAGCCTAAGAGGCAAGTGAACTAAATGCCTAATGCAAAACTATTTCTAATGCGTGAAAGGAAATCTAAATGCTCAATGCAATGCATGAAAGGAAATCATTTCTATTGAAAGCAAGAAGAACTAACAACTAATTCTTATTCTATGTTAAGCAAACTACTATGTAATCTATCAAAGCAAAGTCTATTTATCCTACAACAACAATAAAACTTTATTCTAACCTATGAAAGAAAGAAACTATATCTATGAAAGCAGGAAAACTATCTTTAACCTATGACAATTCAACTATAATGTTGGTGGTTGTGTGAAGACAAAAACAATATTAAATACCCTGCATGTTCATTTATTAACCATCAACAACATAATGAGATCATCATTATACTTCTATTCTACATAATAAAAATTCATACTTAAACTCATTCATTAACTAAGAACTACAATTGCAATTTAATTCTAGGGAAGAAATTACGTAAATGAAAACTATGCTATATCTACTCTAGCAATTCAAACTGCAATAAAGAAATGACTAAAAACATAAATTAAAAGTAAGCTAATAATTGCATTAACAAACAACTATCTAA